>JALXFT010001392.1:0-56367 GCA_023376895.1 Aspiorhynchus laticeps | reverse complement strand
CAATGAATCTAAAATATATGAAAATTTAACTTTTTGAAATAACTTACAAGAAAAAATGAAATTTTTCATGACATTCTAATTTATTTAGATGCACCTCATGCACATGCATATGTGTATACTGTTTGTGTGTGTGTGTGTGTGTGTGTGTGTGTGTGTGTGTGTGTGTGTGTATTCTTCTTAATAGAACATGAACATTTTCTAATGAATGTTTTACTTTTATTTCATTTTTTCACAGTTTATATGTTGTATGAATGTCAGCATATTATACATGACAAATACATAGTGGCCTTTGTATTAAACCATATGAAACCCCTGCTTCAGATTAAATATGTGTGCTTAAGAACATTTTTGTTTACTAGTTGGTCTACTTCTTTTTCCTTTCTCAACTGAAGACCTTTGTTTTGCAATAGATGTGTCTTTAAAGAAAAGAATGGTTGAAACATCTGTTAGAAATTGTTGTAAGTATATGTTTCTGTCTTTGGTCTCTCTGAATACTATGTTTGACTAAATGGAAGGGTCTTAAAGTGAGAATGTGAACATTATAGTTGAACATTATTGTTTTTGTGGAGCCTGTTTGGTTGAGTTTCCCATGCTGTTGGTCCCTGAAGAGGTAACAATGTATGAAATATTTCCTAATCATTGTATAGAGTGAACTGCTTATATTGTTAAATTGCTTTAATTAATGCCTGTATAAATCAGTCTGTATAAAAAATGTTAGTCATCTTTGATAGTTAAATTAAACATTTGGTGTCTTGATATATTTTTATAATAATAACAATAATATAATATTTGTATTATTCATTTGTATAATTTTGGCTTTGAAAATATTTTCTGAATGTTTGTAAAATATTTGTAAATGTAATTTTTTTTTGAACATTATTAAACAATACAAATATGACTCTCTTTAATACCTTCTATTCTTAGATCTACATTAAATTTACAATTAGGTTTACAATTATTTTTTAATTTATTTATAGTATATATAGAATATGTAAACAGGATTTTAATTAAAAACACAAGAAGTAAATGCAATTTTAGCATCATTGTAAATAACGACTCTATTGATGTTTATGACTATAAACTAAGACACATTGTCAGATACACTACATTTTATAATACATGATTAATAATAATAATAAACAAACCTAATAAAAGTCTTAAGAAGTTGTTTTATGTGTGCATATAGGCCTATATGATACACACTGCATAAAAGCATGCATACACTGTGGTTAAACTCAACTGAAGTGCTAAACCCAAACCATAAATATGTTCCACTGGTTTGGTCAGTTGACAGCCAATGACAAACAGTGTCTTTCAACTTTGTCTAGAGTGGAGGTTTAACCTTCGACTCAGAGCATTTTTTTTCCGGTACCTTTATACATTTATCTATCTCAGTTCTCACAGTTGTCTAAACCTCAAGTGGAAACCGAGCAGCGTTGCAGCTTGCCAGCTGTTTGTGTACTAAGTCTACATATTTACTGTCAGATCATTTGATATTGATAAGTGCTGTAACTGATAATTGATAACACATTCACTCAAACAGTTAGACTCCAAATGTCAAAGCTGTTTCACATAAATCTATAGGGCCTTTCTCAAAGGTTTTGTTATATATTTTTATATATATTTTACATATTGGTACTATAATTGCTGAAAATATAGGGAAGAACATGAAATGAAGTATTGAAAATATTGCAGCTTGGAGAATAGATTAATGGAATATAGGGATTTTAACTAATATAGAAAATGTGTTCCATTTTAATTTGGCTATTATTGTTTAACCTACATAAAAATCAAGTTTCACACACAGATTTATTACATGAAAGTGTTTCTATGATTCATGTGATTGGATTTTTAGTACGTCAAGGTATGTTTAGAAAATCATATACTATAAGTGTGAGCCTGTCTTTGCAAACATACAGAACTTGTGGTTATGTTCTGGGCGGCCCCTGCTTCCCACCCATCTTACAAGCAGCAGCCTACTTCCAGTTTCACAAGGGCCCTTCAGCTAAACCTTCACAGTATTCTTTAAACTATTGGGTCCCCTACAAGCCCAAGGTGTGAAACCAAGTAGCCACATATAACCTCGTCTAGAGATGTGCCGTGTTTATAGCAAATCTCAGTGATGTAACACTGACACAATGAAGTGTTACGACAAATTTGTACGTATTTTACGAGGTGGCTAATTTGTACAAATTCATACGACCTCACTCGCGTGATTTTGTACGATTTGTCTAAACCCCAGTGGTGGGTAGGTTTGGGGGCGGGGTTAGGGGTAGGTCATTCGTACAAATTCATACGAATTGGGGACAGGGCCATCCTTAGCTGACGCGAGGTAGGGAGTAGGGCCCCCTTGATCCGTTCGCCACGGGGCCCGGTGCGACCGCACCAATTGCACTGCCCAAAAGACGGCCCTGATTGGGGAACTTGTAAAATACATAAGCTTTAGCAAAAATCATACGAATTCATACGAGTGAGGTCGTACAAATTCATACGAATTAGCCAACTTGTAAAATATGTACGAATTGCTGCGAGATCGGGTTGGAACTGCAGAGAAATCATTACCATCAAATGTCCAAAATATCACATCATTGTATTGCTGATTAAAATGAAATTTACAATTAAAATGATCATGTTACAGTGTAAAAAAAAAGTAACTGTTACATTTACAATAAAATATGCTTTTCGGGTTGATAATTTGAGTTGTGTGTAAGAAACTTGTTTTTGAAACATATATATTTTTTTTATTTTCTGTTATCACTTAGACTTTATGTTCTACCTCGACTAACTGATACTACACTAGATGTCGATTGAGAAAGATTTTCAGTCATTTAAACTATGAACTAAGCAAATGCAAAATCCTTCATGTATAATCATATTTATCTGGTCAAACATACAGTGCTTTAGTAAAATCAGTAAATTAGTAATCTGTGAAACTGATACATTGGCCTAATGTTGTAGAATCATAATTTGAGCAAGTTTGTTTGAACAACGTCACCTTCCAGAGAAGAACATGAAGTTAATATAATGGCATGTGAAACCAGGTTAAAACTTTCTGATGTAAACACATGTGTATATAGCCAATAAAATATTGCTACACTGAATTATACAATATATGGTTACGTGACATTTACAGTATGCACCAGATGATGGTCTTTGTTGCTGTAAATACTGTAGACACACAATTAATACAAGAGCATCTGACAATTGTCTGGTAACTGTCAAAGCAGCTTCATGTGAATCTAGGGCAGGGGGCGGCAGTTTGGTGTGTGGGGAGGTATTGGCATGAGAGAGAGAGAGCATGCAAAACCAGCAGCAAAACCAGCAAAAACTAAAAACAGATCTGTAGCATTAAAAATACTGTTAATGAACAGTGCTATATTCAACAGAAGTGACTCAGAAAAACAACTGATGAGACCTGAGCAGGGTCACACTGGAAATCTGGTATTCACAATATAATTTAAACAAGAAAACAAACACTTCTAGGATTTTTGAAAGTTTAAAACAATTACTAAATTATATGAATTTACAAAATTATAATATATAAAAAAGTTGGCTAGTATACAAATTGTTTTTTCATTTATTTTATTAAATTTTTGCTTTTCTGTGCTTTTACACTTTTTACATCTTGTTCACAACTTATTAATAATATATATATATAAAAATGCTCCCAACATATTAGGTAAATGTAAAGTAAAACACTGTGTCTATAGATCAGTGGTTTCCAATCACGTTCCTGAAGGCCCCATCACTGCCCTCGTCTCCTTTGCGTGTCTCATAGGCTACATCCATTTCAGGTCATGGATTGTGTCCAAAATTGCCCCATGCTCTTAAATAGTGCTCTATTTGAGGGGACAGCCATTTATAGTGTATCTGCAACCATAGTGGCATTATTGGGCAAACGCCCTGCAATAGTGTACAACCGATGTACATTCAACAGGGTTGTGGCTAGAAGGGATACAGCTCAGACCGGAAATGAACAATGAAAATAATTGTATACCTATTAGATTGTGTTTTATTAACGTCTACCCTAACCCTACCCCTTACAGCAGTGGTTTTCAAACCTGTCCTGCAAGCACCCCTGCCCTGCACATTTTGTGTGTCTCCCTTGTCAGACACACCCGATTCAGGGGTGCTTCTCAATAAACCTCCTTGCTCCTCTGTCCTCCATCCTATGACCCGGAAACCGATCGAGGTCAGCCATCTTGAAGGACATCTCAATTCTCTAATTGCACCGCGAGGAGGTGAGGAACGAGGAGCCTTCCAGAGGAGCTATGAGCGAGGATACACAGGTGTATCATATGCTGAAGTCTTTTTCATCGAAAAACCTGACGCACGTGTAAATTCTCCTCCCCCTTCTCATCTGTTGTAATAATTTTAATTTATATTTTACCTTTGCAATTTAAATAAACCATACATGTCATATATTTCAACAGGGCATCTTGCTTTATTAATATTTATTTTGAATGTCTTAAAACACAAACTTTAACAACATAAGGGCAGATCCATTTTGCGCAGCTTATGACAATCTGAAGTGATGCTAAAGGGAGCGAGGCTATATCATTTCACTTGAATCATTTCAACTCATCACTAATGAGCTGATGAGTTGAATCAGGTGTGTCTGATAAAGAAGACATACAAAATGAGCAGGGCAGGGGTGCTTGCAGGACAGGTTTGAAAACCACTGCCTTACAGGAATGAAAAAATAGTAACTATTGTTGTACAGTGCGAGAAAAATTACGCTGTATTGATGTGCGCATGCCCAGTAGCCCATAGTGATGTTAAATTCGTGAATCGTTCACGTAATCCATTGACTCATATTTCTCGTTCACTGAAATTCCTCCCTTCAGAGCAGCGTGGCGCTGTTAGCTAGTCTGTGGACTGTTTCATCCTGTCAAAGACTGACTAAACCTCGAGCCAATAGCATTCGAGTATGAGATGTGACAGAGCATGTGATTTGTTGAATGTAGTGAACGAATACGCCCTTCACTGACAGAGTTGCTCTGAACGAGAGATCTCGTTCCCCTTCAGGAACTCGAGCTGCGTCGAAAACGCTCTGGGAACGCCTTTCAGCGATATCAAGCTCTGAATCATATGTGTAATCAGTCCAATTGATGGCGAGACGTCAGGTGCGGGTGACGTCATGACCAGGAAGCTTAAAAGCACGTGAGGTGCAGCCGGCTTCAGCTTTTGTCATTCAGCAAAGCTCTCTGTGTGTGTCAGTCACGATCTATGTTCTGTGAGTCTTATTTAATGTTGTTTGTCAAATTACAAGTCCAGCAACATATAAAGCTCCCGTGTGTCTAAAGCCGAGGCAAAGACAAAACATAAGGGCGAAAGAAAGCAGTTCACGTTATAGATTGTGTGTCTCCCTGCTCATGCTCATTACAAGTGGGGATACACACAGTTTGTGCGTGGTCTGCTTGGGAGCGAAGCACGCAGAGTCGGCTCTCGAGAGGGTCGACTGCACGCATTGTGAGCGGCTTCCACTGCGTATGCTTCGCTCCCCGAAGCTCTCTTTGAGCAGATGGATCGGGGGGCGGGAATGAAGACGGGCGAGTCCCTATCTTCTTCCTTTCCCATCAGATCCAGCGCCCGCTCTCTGGGATCGGAAGCCCGCCCCGCGGTTTCTTCCCCTCGGAGAGAGGGCGATGCTCCGCCTGTCTTCCTCCGAGGAGGTGGACATGCGTCGATGAGCTTTCGTAAAGCAGTTGCACAAGCATATTGTTTGCATAAGCATATTGTGAACGAATATCATTATGAGCAACATGTCAGCGGAACGCAGCTCGTGCAGTCAACTCTCTCTCGAGAAAAAAAGGCTGATTATGCTTTCCCCGCTTCAATACGTTGCGCTCCCGCCGGGCACGCTTTGTCTGTGCCTGTGATCTCGCGGTTCTGGTCCCGCTGCTGCTGAGGCACGGCGGCGATTGAGATCGCGGGGATCGCACATGGATCTGGCGGACGGGTTGGAGACGGGCTCGCCCTATCTCCACCTGCATTCCCCAGATCTAGCGCTCTCTCTCGGAGTACGGAAGCCCGCGCTGCGGTTCTTCCCCCTTTGTGTGAGCGCGCAGCTGCAGCTATCTTTCTCCGAGGAGATTGATATTGTATTTCATCAGAGTGGCTCGCGTGTTGCCGAGGCAACGCGTGCATTACGGTCATTCTCAGTTCATTATATTAAATCTTTTCACATCAGACCGTGTTTTCTTGTCTGGTTGTTTGGCTGCATTTAATTTGAGGAATTAAATGAGGTATTTCATCTGACTATGAGAAGTAGATATTATATTTTATCTACAATTTTTTTATATATGTATATATGTATATTAGTATACAGGAGCATCTTGTAGTGAGAGCACTATGTTTACCTCTCTTCCTCCGAGGAGGTTGAGGTGGTCAGCATGGGCTGCTGGGTAGCAGCCCCAATCATGTTCCAGCTCCTCATTTGGGAAACGTCACTTCTCGTACTCCCTAGAATTTTGGAGTCAGAGTGGCGCTCCCGGGCCGAAGGCTTCTAGCAGAAGGCGGATCTGCGGACCGTCATTCTCACTGGATAGTCTTCGGCTAGAAAGTCCTGATGCCTATGGCCCAGGGCTTTTGAGGGCCGGCCCCCTCTGGGGAAGAGCGGTGTACACTGCATCACACGGTGCCCGTCTCTCCTCAGTGCCCTCAGGAGATCGGTCTGCCAACCCTGCCAGTGTTCCAGGGCGCGGCGGTCTCCAGCGAGCACTTCTCTCAGTCTCTCCCGCCCGGAAATGTAGCGGAACTGAGAGGCTCGCCACCCCTTCGGGGGTCTCTAGAGCAGCTAGAGCGGCCGTCCCCTGCCGGTCCTCCGCTTCAGGGCACCGAGCTAGCAGCTCTAAGCACACCAGAGGCCAGTCTTGAGAGACTGGTTCCCTTAGTAGGCTATTTGGCAGCGTGGAAACTACTGCCAAATGTGTCTCGATGGGTCCTGCACACTGTAGAATGAGGCTTCGGTTCGGTGCTCCGCCGCCGCCTTTCAACTGGGTTATTCCCACATTAGTGGGTCCCGAGCAGGCTCTGGTAATGGAACAAGAAGTGAATGCTCTCTTGAGGAAGGAGACCATCGAGGTGGTCCCTCCTCTTGACAGAGAGTCCGGGTTCTACAGCCGGTACTTCATCGTTCCCAAGGAGGATGGAGGGTTGCATCCTATTTTAGATCTGTGTCAACTGAACCGCTCAGTCATGTGACTGAAGTTCAGGATGCTCTCTTCGAGCAGGTCATGTCTCAGACCAGGTCCGAGGACTGGTTTGTCACGATCGATCTAAAAAATGCATACTTCCCATCTCCATCCTTCCCCATAACAGGAAGTTCCTGAGGTTTGCTTTGGGGGCAAAGCGTACCAATATAGGGTTCTTCCCTTCGGCCTTGCAATCTCACCCCGCACTTTTACGAAGTATGTGGATGCTGCGCTGGCTCCTCTGTGACTCCAGGGCATCCGCATACTCAACCACATCGACATTTGTTTGATATTAGCTCAATCAGAGAAGATGGCGGTTCGGCATCGAGATGTCGTTCTCGCTCACAAAGAGCTGGGGTTAAGACTTAACGCCAGAAAAGTGTGCTTTCTCCAGTACAGAGAACCACTTATCTGGGCGTGGTGTGGGATTCGACCACGATGTAGGCACGTATGTCCCCTGCTCTGATCGAGTCGATCCTCACGGCAGTCAGGAGAGTGAGAGAAGGCCAGTCACTCACTGTCAAGCAGTTCCAGAGACTGCTGGGTCTGATGGCAGCTGCGTCCAACGTGATATCTTTTGGCCTGCTGTACATGAGACCCCTACAGTGGTGGCTCAAGACCAAGGGGTTCTCCCCGAAGGGAAACCTGCTTCGCATGATCAAGGTCACGTGGCGATGCCTACGTGCCTTAGACATGTGGAGGAAACCTTGGTTCTTGTCTCAGGGCCTGGTGCTGGGAGCTCCTTGCCGCCGCGTAACGCTAGCGACAGACGCGTCCTTCACCGGTTGGGGAGCGGTCATGAGTGGCCACCCTGCCCGCGGTCTGTGGAGTGGTCGCCATCTCACGTGGCACATCAACTGCCGGGAGATGCTGGCCGTGTTTCGATCACTCAAACACTTTCTTCCAGACCTAAGAGATCGCCATGTGTTGGGGAGCACCGACAACACAGCTGTGGTCTTTTACATAAACCACCAGGGAGGTCCACGTTCGCGCCTCTTATACAAGCTGGCGCACCGGATCCTTGTGTGGTCTCAGGACAAGCTTCTCTCGCTGAGAGCAGTTCATATTCCTGGGCATCTCAATATGGGAGCAGACATCCTGTCGAGGCAGGGGCCGAGGCCCGGGAAAAGGATGCTTCACCCCGAGTTGGTGAAGCAGATATGGAGAGTTTTGGCCAGGCTCAGGTGGATTTGTTTGCGACTCGTCAGACATCGCACTGTCCCCTCTGGTTCTCTCTGACTCATCCAGCTCCACTGGGGCTGGATGCTATGGTACAGACTTGGCCGAGGCTTCGTCTGTACGATTTTTCCCCGATCGCTCTGCTCCCGGGAGTTCTAGAGAGAGTGCGCCGGGACGGGGTCCGTCTGTTGCTAGTAGCCCCGTTCTGGCCGGGCCGAGTGTGGTTCTCAGACCTGATTTCTCTCCTCGACGGCTCTCCATGGGAGATTCCTGTCAGGAGAGATCTCCTCTCACAGGCGGAGGGCATGGTCCTTCACCCCCGCCCAGAGTTGTGGAAGCTGTGGGTGTGGCCCCTGAGGGGGCACAACTCGTAGTCTCTGGTCTCTCAACCGAGGTTGTTGAGACCATCCTCCAATCTAGAGCTCCCTCAACGAGGAAACTGTACGCCCTGAAGTGGAGACTCTTCACTTCATGGTGCGGAGACCGCCAGCTTGACCCAGTTAACTGCCTGATTGGTACAGTGCTGGAGTTCTTGCAGGATTTTTTCTCCGCCGGGTTAACCCACTCCACCCTGAAGGTTTACGTGGCGGCTATAGCGGCCTACCATGCCCCTCTTGGTGGTCAGTCAGTGGGCAAGGACCCCCTGGTTACACGTTTCCTCCACGGTGTGATGAGGCTGAGGCCTCCAGCCAGAGAAGCTTATGCTATGTGGTGGATCAGGATGCTATTCTATAGCCTCGAGTCCTCTGATCTCCCCTCACCATTGGGGGTCAAGGCTCACTCAACGAGAAGTGTGGCGGCCTCTAAGGCCTTTCTGGCAGGTGTGCCTATGCAGGACATCTGCAACGCTGCGGGATGGTCTACGCCCCTCACCTTCGTCATGTTCTATGACCTAGATTTGCGAGCCACTCTAGGCTCCTCTGTTCTCTTGCCATAGCTGTGCTCTTCCACACTTGGCAGGGATTTGCAAGTCTGGCGGCGTGGACATCTCGTTCCCAGAGCGTTTTCGACGCAGCTCGAGTTCCTGAAGGGGAACGTCCAGGTTACGTATGTAACCATGGTTCCCCGAGGGAACGAGACGCTGCGTCGCAGGGCCATACTTCCGGCATCCCTACTAGAGCTATGCTTCATTCCTGGAAGCTGAAGCCGGCTGCACCTCACGTGCTTTTAAGCTTCCTGGTCATGACGTCACCCGCACCTGACGTCTCGCCATCAATTGGACTGATTACACATATGATTCAGAGCTTGATATCGCTGAAAGGCGTTCCCAGAGCGTTTTCGACGCAGCGTCTCGTTCCCTCGGGGAACCATGGTTACATACGTAACCTGGACGTTCGTGAACTAGTTGAATGAACTGGTACATCTCGTTCGTGAACGTAAGAATCAGTTGTTGAATGATAATGATGGCGCACAGGTTGAGCTCGGCTCGTGTAGTTTGGCATATTTGCAGCAAAGAAAGAAATTTACATTTTACCATTGTAATGAAAACTGACCCACTACTGTGTTTTAGACTTAGTTTTGTGGTATATTTTGCACTTTGAACAATTTACCTGTTTTTATTTAATTTACTTACTGAGTAGGCCTAACGAGAGAGATCTTGAGAGAATTGTTCAAAGTGCAAATACCACAAAACTAAGTCTAAAACACCTAGTGGGTCAGTTTTCTTTACAATGGTAATGTGTAAATTTCTTTCTTTGCTGCAAATATGCCAAACTACACAAGCCGAGCTCGCATTATCGTTCAACATCTGGTTATTTTCATTCACGAACGGTTGTTACTGAACGAACACGCCCATCACTGACCGAGGTGCTGTTTAGAGTCTGAACGAGAGAGAGATCTCGTTCGTGAACGAATTAAACGAACTGGTACATGTCGTTCGTGAACGAATGTGTGTGTGCGGGTAGGTCGGTCATTTGAGTCAGTCTCGTTCAGCAATCAGCAGAAAGCGGATGCAATGCACAGTTACTGTGCACATACACTATTCATATTTAACACTCAAAACAACTCCACGACACGTTTAACATCCGAGATTTATGAATGTGTTAACGTCTGACCAAACAATTAAAAATGTTAATTATGCATTGTATGCATTATTAAGATGTTTTGGTCATCTAAACCATTTATTTAGACTTATTTATTTAATGAAGTAGATTAGGCACACATTTTAATAAAGCCAAATCAGTTTTTTGTAACAAGTAAAACAGTACGTTCGTTGAGACATAATAACACATAATACACTCTTTTTCGCCACCTGCTGGCGTATTTATGTAATATGAAGAAATGGTCACTGAACGAATCAGTGAACGAATCATTTTAGTGAACGAACTGAAAGTGAACAAATCTCTTGAAAGAATCAAAATTTCCACCACTACGCCATACGTATCCCTTCTAGCCTTTACCATTCAACAGCTAGAGAATACCCATAATGCACCGTAATGCGGTCGTGCTGAATGAATTCCCGCGTCTCGCCAGAAGATGGCGCCGGCAGCTTAATCATACATTCGTCCATTTTCCAAACCACTGTGTACAGCATTACATCATACAGGTATAAATTTTTTTTATTGATTATTAAATTGGTTATTGGAGGTTTATACATGCTAGCCCTGTTAGGTAGGTTTTGAAGCATGCTGGTTTAAGCTGGTCCTTACCTGGTCATGTGCTGGTCGTAAGCAACTAGCTCCTGCTCAAGACCAGCTTATAGGACCAGCACATGACCAGCTTAAGCCAGCTCAAACAAGCATCCATGCTTCAAAACCTACCTAACCAGCATATGCTGTTTTTTTTTTTTTGGCCTGTCAGTAGCACAGATAACACATGACAGTACATATGCGTGGCTATGCTATCATCATTCACAGCCTTGTTTCTTTTTTTTTTTTTTTTTTTTTTTTCTTTTTTTTTATTAAATATATTTATTTATTTATTTATTTATTTATTTTTTATTTATTTATTTTTTATATTAATTAATTAATTTAATTTTATATACCCTTTTACTTAACCACACTGTGACAGACAAGACCAGGGGACAGAGAAAACAAGAGAGAGAAAGAAGAAAGAAGAAAGGAAAAAAAAAAAAAAATACATAAAAAAAAAAAAAAAGGTTGTGGGGAAAGTCAACAGAGAAGGGGGGGAGAGAGAGAGAGAGAAAAAAGGAGAATGGGGGATAGAGAGAGAGAGGAAAGAAAAAAAAAGACAATTTGCTTCGATACCTGCTGACAAAAAGAGAAAACAACAGAAGAAAACAACCGAAGACACAACATCAAAGAGACTGCAGCAACAACCAACATCTGTATGAATCACAATAAATTCTAAATGTTAAATGTTATTGAGCAGCACACATAACTAATATTACAAAATAGGTTTTGAAGCAACAGCAGATCAAGACAATGTGTGTCTGTGAGCACCTGTTTTTATACCAATGTGAATGCTTGAGTGTACACCTGTGTGTGTGAGCGCGCTTGTGTTCATAAGGTTCCTCCATGTAAATGTTTAATAGTGTGTGTGGGGAACAACAGCCCCATCCCGCAAGGCATGAAGCAGGCACGGAAAAGACCCGGGCCCCAAACATCCGGAGGCCCCCCAGGGCACGGGACCCCCAGGAGAACCACCGCAGGGACTACCGCGGCCTCCACTCAGAAAAGGGCAGAGGAGAGCCCGAAGGTGGGACCTCCGACAGCCACAGTGTAGACGCCCCAGGGTGCCGTGGCGGCAAGCCCGCAGGCTCCACCGGCAGCCGACCACACCAGGGCGGACCGGGCCCTGGGCCCGGAGACCCAAAGGCCCCCCACCCCACAATCGGGGCCCAGCAAGGCCAGTAGGGCCAGGCCCTGCCAATCGACCGCCGAGAGTGGGCCGGCGCTCGCCCGAGCATCCTGCCCCGGCGCGAGAAATCATCAACGCACCGGCGGCATGGGGGTCGACTAAGATGATGAGTGAGGTGGAGTCTAAGGCCCGACCTGACACATAGACGTAGACGACAAGCACACATATACACAAGCATATGTTCCCACCCTCATGCACGCAAACGAATATTCACACCCTCGCCCCACATGTAGACATACAAAAATAGACAAGGTACCCACAATTACACTCCCCATATGCACTCTATACTCCTAGGTCCAGGCACCACCACCCCCAGAGGGGTAGTAAGCGCCCGATCCCGGAGCTGAACCCCCTTCGCTCCGGCGTGAGGACAGGAAGACCACCCCGGTCCCCGCAGCAGCAGAGAAAATCAACAGCCCAGACCCCGACCGGGCGGCCAGCTCATCCTCACAGCCCCCGGCCCCAGACAGAGAACAGAGAACAGAGAACAGGGGTGTGAGAAAAAATAAAAATAATAAAATAAAAAAAATAATAAAAAAAAGACCCCACGCTTCACCCCACCCGCTCAGATGTAGTGTTGGTGTATGTTGTTCTAAGGTGCTTTAAAACAGGGGTGCTTTAAAACAGGGGAGGGGCACCCTCCACAAGCTTGTGTCAGCTCGTCCCCTCCCCAGAGCCCTCAATGTCTATGTGCAACTTAAAATTGAGAAGTGGGCACTGGCACCAGAGGGAAGGCTGAATGAACAGACCGCCCTCCGGATGCCATTCAGTGTGCCCACCCCCAAGGCCCTATATGTATGTGTCATGTGACAGTAAGTAATGAGAATGTCTAAGCTGTAATGTGTAATTGAGATGCAGGCGGCCACGAGAAGACAGAGGAGTACCACCTCCCCCGCATCCCAGCGACGCACCCGCACCTCAAAACCCAACCTATGTGTTGGTGTGATGGAGCGGGAGAAGTGAAGCCTTAGGGATGGGGAGGAAAGCATCAGAGGGGGCAAAATACACCCCCCCTCTGGAGCCAGCTCCCCCGCTGACCCCCATAGGCACCCCCGTTACCCCAAATCTGCCCAGGGCGGGGGGCCCAGGCCCATCCAGACCAGGGCCCATGGCAGCCCGGGGCGGCCCACCAGACCCCACACCAGAGGAAAAACTACCCCACCCCATCATCCAGTCAGTTCCCAAACTACATAAGACAATAAGACACCCAGGTAAAGCCCGTTAACCCCGCCTCTATTGGACCCCCCCACACCCCCCACCCCCCCACGGAGGCACCGATGCATCGAAGACCCCCACACCAGAGCCGGGCCCAAGCGCATGCACCAACCCATGCTCCCGGCGGCACACCAACCAGGACCCAAGCCCCCCAGGCCCGGCCGTAACCCCAACCCGGAGGCAGAGCGCCCCCAGATCCCCAAACACCCCCCCCCCCCCCCTCCGGACCAACCCTGGAACAGTGAGGCCGCCAGGCTGGCAACCTACGTCCGCCGGCACAGGCATCCCCAGCAGCGCCGCATGCCGCCGCCAGAGAAACAGCATCCAAGAGTCACCAACACCCCATCCAGGCCAAGGCCGCAGCCCCAGCACCGAACCCCCCAAGAAACCCACCCCCAGGGAACCCCCAGATGCCCCAGGCCCATATTGCCACCCCACGCCAACAACAAAACCCACAGCCGGACAGAATCGGGACCCCCACCCACACTAGGTGATGGAGCTGATCAAAGGAGCCCAGAGAGATTGATCTAATGTGTCAGCAAAAGCTGTTTCAAGGCTAATATAATCCCACAAATAATCTCTATATTGGTTGATATTAAGATTATTTTTATTTTTCCAGTTCATGAGGACAGTCTTCTTAGCAATGCATAGGGCAGTGAAAGCCATGTGGATTGTGTTATCTTCTGTAGTGACACCATCTAGGTCGCCCAACAAGCAGACTAAAGGAGAGGCTGGAATAGAGCATTTAAGACACTTTGATAAGTCTTCACAAATCCTGTACCAGTACCTCTGAACAGGTGGACAGAACCATAGAGCGTGGATGTAATTGTCAGGTGTATTGCTTTTACAGTGTGAGCAGTTGTTAGAAGCTGTAAAACCCATCCTGAACATCCGATGACCTGTGTAGTGCACTCTATGCAGAATTTTGTATTGTATTAATTGTAAACCAGGATTTCTAATCAGTTCAAAGGTTTTTAAACATATCTGAGACCAGAAATTATGGTCCCAGCTTACTGATAGATCTGCTTCCCATTTTGCAATAGGAAGTGATACTGATTCATCTATTTTGGAAAGTGCCCTGTATATTTTAGACATTAATTTGGGGGTTTTGAGATTAAGAAAATCTGCCACACTTGGTGGTATTTGTAAATTGATATGATTAGACTTAAATTTCCTTTTTACAATAGATTTAATTTGTTGATATTCTAAAAATCTGTTCTTATTAATCCCATATTGTTTAATTAATTTGTCAAAGGGAATAAAGTCTGTCCCTTCGAATATATGTTCCAGGTATTTAATACCTTTACAACTCCAATCTGTGAAGTTTATCACATTGTTGTTTAGCAATATGTCAGGATTGTTCCAGATGGGGGTACGTTTGCATGGGATTAGTGAAGACTCCGTCATTTTTAGAAACTCCCACCATGCTGTCAGAGAAGAGCTGATACTGATGCTTTTAAAGCATATGTGTCGTTTACTGATCGAGCTAATGAATGGCAGATCCGAAATCTCTATATTATTGCATAATGCCTGTTCTACATCTAGCCAAGGCTCATCTAAGAGGGTGTGTTTTAACCACCCTGAAATGTGTTGAAGCCTATTGGCTAAGAAATAGTGGTAAAAGTTAGGTAGATCTAGTCCTCCTTTATCCTTGGTCTTTTGCAGCGTTTTTAAGCTAATACGCGGGGGTTTACCTTTCCAAAGGAATTTAGAGATGGAGGAGTCCAGAGATCTAAACCAGTCAGGTGGTGGTTTGCTCGGGATCATTGCAAATAAATAATTAATTCTTGGCAAAACCATCATTTTTATTGAGGCGACTCTTCCCATGAGTGATATGGGTAGAGACCTCCATCTGGTTAGATCATCTTCTACCTTCTTTAAAAGTGGGATGTGGTTTAATTTAATCAAATCTGCCAGCTTAGGAGAAACATTAATACCTAAATATTTAATATTTCCAGATTCCAGTGGAGTGGAAGGATTCTGGAAGGAGCAATTAATTGGAAGAACTGTTGATTTTAACCAGTTTATTGAATAATCTGAGACTCTTGAGAAAGAGTTTATTAATGTAATTACCTCAGAGAGAGTGGTTTGTGAATGTTGAAGAAAAAGTAACACATCATCTGCGTAAAGACTAACTTTATGCTCTACATTCTTGCATTTAATGCCTTTAATCACTGTTGACTGTCTAATTACTGCTGCTAGTGGTTCAATAAAAATTGCAAACAGTGAGGGGGAGAGGGGGCATCCCTGCCTGGTGCCCCTCTTAAGATAGAAGCTAGAGGACGTTTGGTCATTTGTCCTGACACATGCTGTTGGAGAGTTATATAATATTTTTAACCAGTTTATGAAAGAGTTTCCAAAACCAAATTTGTGTAAAGTTGCAAATAGAAAATTCCAGTTAACCCTATCAAAAGCTTTTTCTGCATCTAGAGACAATATTGTAATTTGAAGGTTTCTATTGCATGAATAGTCTATCAAGTTAAGTAACCTACGTGTATTTGTTGAGGAGTGCCTCCCTTTTATGAAACCAGTTTGGTCGGAATGAATTATGAGAGGGGTTATCTTCTCTATTCTTTTTGAGATAGCTTTGCAGATTATTTTAGTGTCCACGTTAATAAGGGATATTGGACGATAGCTAGTAGGCAATACAGGGTCTTTGCCTGGTTTTAGTAAGAGACTAATGTTGGCAGAATTCATATTTGGTGGAAGTCTGCCATTTTCTTTGGTTTCCTGCAACATTCTGTAGAATGTTGGTGCCAGAATTGCCCAGAATTCTTTATAGAATTCTGCTGGAAAGCCATCTGGACCTGGAGCCTTTTTATTGGGCATACTGTTCAAAGCTTCCTGAAGTTCATCTGATGTCAGTGGAGAATCCAATGCCATCGCTTGATTGTCTGTTAATTTCGGAAGAGTTATATTGTCAAGAAATTGGTCAATTTCGTCTTTAGATGGGTTTATCTGTGGTGAATATAAAGATTCGTAAAAATCTCTGAAAATGTTGTTTATTCTTTCAGGGTCATATACTGTATCCCCAGTTAAATCTTTAACAGCACATATAGTTGTTTTTTCTTTATTTATTTTTAACTGGTTTGCTAGGAATTGACCTGATTTGTTACCATATTCAAATTCTTGCCAGCGAAGTCTTTGTGCTAAGAATTTAGTTTTTTTATTAATAATTTCATTTAATTCTAGTTTTGCTTTACATATTTTTTTCTGCATTTCCTGTTCCTGGGAGGATACGTAGGATTC
Organism: Aspiorhynchus laticeps; assembly: GCA_023376895.1. NCBI lineage: Eukaryota > Metazoa > Chordata > Actinopteri > Cypriniformes > Cyprinidae > Aspiorhynchus > Aspiorhynchus laticeps. Next base: position 39,709 of record JALXFT010001392.1, on the reverse strand, counting down.
TTCTAAAGTTTTTATGGTTTCTTCTAATTCCTGAATACATTTATTTTCTCTTTTCTTTTTATGCGATGAAAATGAGATTATTCTACCTCTCATCACAGCTTTGCCTGCTTCCCAGAGAACAGATGCTGATGTTCCAGGCAGGTCATTATAGTCTAAATATAAAGCCCACTCTTCTTTAAAATATTTAATAAAATCGTTGTCTTTAAGCAATGATGTATTGAATCTCCAGTTATTACTTGGTGGAGTGGCCTTCTTATTTACTAGAGTTAAAGAAACAGCAGCATGATCGCTGACAGCTATAGGGTGTATCTCTGTGTCTGAAATGTCACTCAGCAGTGAGCTGCTGACTAGGAAATAATCCAGACGAGAGTAAGAGTGATGGACATGTGAGAAGAAAGTAAAATCCCTACTGTTGGTGTGGAAAGAACGCCATATTAGTCATGACCAGTGTTGGGCTAGTTACTCAAAGAATGTAATATATTACTCATTACTAGTTACTCATTTCAAAGGTAATATTGTTACTTTACTTATTACTTTCTGGCAACAGTAATTAGTTACACTACTAGTTACATTACTTTTTCTTCACGCCGCACAGAAGTTTTAACTGTGTATCTTCCACATAAATGTTACTAACAACATATCTCTGCCTCATCATTTGACCAAAATCCACATCGGATCGCAGTTAATACAAACACTCAATAATTAATAGTGACATTCAAGTAGAAGTTTTGTATTAATCTCATTAATTGTCATGTGTAGCTTGAAGCTAATTGTAATTTCTCCATTACCCATATACGTTTATATTTCATTAAGTATTTTATCAAATCACATAAGTTTGTAAGAAACTGTTTAATTTTCCAAAAAGATTTTTAATTATAGTAATATAATATATCACATGCTGTTCAGAGGGATGTAATGTCAGAGTAAAGTAAAGCCACAACTTACACAACAGTGCTCAGATCATGTGCAAGTTGTGAAAATTATGAAAATAAATCTAGAAATTATTTGATTGTTGGATTTGAAATCAGCGGGGCTGAGGCATCAAAAGTAACTAAGCTGCTTTATGGATGGTAACTGTAATATCATTACTGAAATCTTATTAGTAATTAGTTACACTACTATTTACTGCAAAACGTAATATTATTACAGTAATTAAGTTACAGTAACTAGTTACTGCCCAACACTGGTCATGACTCATGTTAGCTATCACAATTATATTTAATTTAATTGAATATGAGGAATTCTGCTATTGGTTTCTAGCTTGCAGAGGCTTCCTGGTACATCACAAATAAGTCAGTGGGGTCACATGGCACATGTCCTGGTGAAGAAGAAATATTTAATCCATTCAACACGACAAATGTGAGTGAGACCTATTTTCTCATCAAATTGTAAAAATATTTGGCAAAATAATTAAGCCAGAAATCATTCTCTGTCAGATGAACAGCTGTTCTCAGGTCAGGTCTCTGTCCTGTTTGGTTGGAGATCTGACGGGTAGACATGGATCCATAAGTCTCACCAAAAGGCAGCTGTACAATGACATTTTGTTGCAACTGGCCGGAGACTTCACAGGTAGCAGATATGAATAACTTTAACACTTATGCAGATATGATATTTTCATGCATTGGCATAGATCTTATACATAGAAATGGTCTCAATGTTTTACCCGCAGTTGTCCAGAGGTCATTAGTTCTCAGGCTCAATAACACCACAACCGCATGTGCAGATATTCTCCCAGAATCTCCCTCTGCCACGCAGATCTTCCCCAAAATCACTTCCTTAAGCAGGTATATTCTTTAAATCCATGCATGTTCATGCTTTTAACTGGTTTAAATAGTCATAAATATTATCTGTATCAACCTAACTACTAAAAATGCCTTTTTTAAAAATATTAGATTAAATAGAAGTAGATCCTTAAGGTGACAATATTTTTACTACATGAAATAACTTAATTAAATTTCCAATTACATATGCCATTGCCAGTGTCATGATGTTGCATAACTTAAATTAATGTTTATATCAATGTCTTTAGTAAAATATCTGAATGTTTTATCTTTAAAGCCTCGTTGGCTAAATTTCACAAAGACAAACAAAACTGGAAAAAAATATGGATGGGAAATGACTATTATAATTCAGATGACTCCTGGTTTCATGTAACACGCAATGATATGCCTTACTGTAACGGTTTTTAGTACATGCAGTGATGTTTTTTTTTTTTTATCCTTTAAGCATAAAAAATAAATCACAGGTCATTTATTACATTATATAAAATATTTTTTTGCATAAGCAATACATGTTTTATTATGACACATTTACTGTTGTGTACAGGTATGATTTCCGGAAGAGAGTGTCAGATGTGTTGAACGTCCACATATCCAGAGTTTCTATCACACCTGGTTCTCCTTCACAAGGGTCTGATGGGAAATGCCAGCAGGTCAATTATCTGGTGTCAGGTAAACAAAAGCACAAAATTTGAAGTGCAACTTTTTTGCTTTCATCTTCACAAAACAAAACAAAAATCTTAAAAACTTGAAAAAACAGTGAGATGCTCATCCAACACATATATGCATAGACCAACAATTAAAAATAGCTCAATGTTTAAAGGTATGGAAATAAAATATCTGCTGATTGGCTTCATCACTCTGTCTCCTTTCCACCAGTACGCTGGTGTGTGGTGAGCGGTCTGGCGCACTATGGCTGCCGTCGCATCATCCAGGTGGATGCTGCACACTGGTGGTGGTTGAGGAGAGACCCCCTGACAAATGTTGAGCGCTTTGAGTGCTTGGAAAAGCAAAAAAGCGCTATATAAATGTAATGAATTATTATTATTATTATTATTAAAATGAATAATATATTTTTATGCAATATGATATTCTATAAATATCTGCTATATAAATATATGTATATTCTGTCACGGTGCACACACGAGGAGGAAACAGGAACACGCTAACAAGGACGTAAACTCAAATAATAGTCTTTAATGACATCAAGGCAAGATAGGGCAGGACTAGGTAAGATAGACACAGACAGGAACACCGGGGAGTAACGACTTGACCAGACAAAATCAAATTCAAAAGACCGGAACTAAATACACAGGGTAATTAACACATAATCACATAAACACACCTGGACACGAATAAACTCATAATGACATGAAACAAGGACAGGAAACAAACCAAATATGGACACAAGAGGCGGGAACACATGACACACATGACAGAGGACTGACATATCCTATAATGTGCAAATATACACATATGAATATTGTGTAATTAAATCAAATATAATTTATTAATTATTAACAGCCATAAAATTTACAAAATGTATTAATAATTAATATTATAATTAGACAGGTCTAGGTGTAGCAATTTTTATTTGCAAATAAACCAAAAATAACAAATAACTCACAGGTTACTCAGCAGTCTTAGGTAACATGAACAGAACAACCACATTAACAATGAAAATTACGCACAAATTGAAGCGTAAACTGAGGGGTAGATATATACTCAAACTGAGGGGTAAAACAAGACAGGTGTGACTAAATGAACCAATGAGTAACCATGGTAACTGATAAATACAGACCAAGGAGACTGATCTAGAAACAGTGCAAAGTAACAGGATAACTCAAACCATGAATGACAGAGCCAAACCAACACAAGGTACTACAGAATTAAGTATAGTGTGTATAGTCATGTATAGTGTGAGCAGTCAAGTTGCAGCTCGACGATCGGTGTGAGCACATAAATCCTGAGCTTTGGTTTTACATCGCATGCGATTTATTTGTACAGTGAGAGTTGGTCTTTAAAGGGGTTGACTGGTTTTTTTCTAGGCTTGATTGTGTTTATGGGGTGCAGTCTAGCATGTGTTCATGCTTGTTTTTTTAAAAAACGCATTATTTTTCACATAATTTACCTTTATTCCACACCTCTCTGTCCCTTCTCTGACAAACCCCTCGATTTATTTCCTGGTTTATGAAGCCCCTCCCTCGATGGGCTGAGATTGGTTAGCTGGTTCAGTGTGTTGTGATTGGCTAAACCGCCTCTACTGTCCCGCCCCTCTCCTCAGCGGCATGCGCTCCGGTTGAATTGTAAACAGTGGCGTTGTCTATAATGCTTATCAATTTGAGCCCGATTGAGACCCAGAGGATATCAGTGAAGAGGATCGTGCAGAACCTGTGCAAGCACGGCCCTTAATGGTATGTTTGGTTGTTGTTGTCTCATACTTTTAAATACGCTGCTATTTGTAAGTGCTACTGCTTCTGTTAGCTTTTAATATACGGTTTTATCCTGATTAAAGCTTTAATACAGCACAGCAACCGCACGCGTGTCCATTTATAATGCTTCTCATTGCTGTGTGAAAATAAGTGTATAATTGGAACAGTTTGTTGGAGCTGATCTGATGATCTGAATGAGAGAGAGAGAGAGAGAGAGAGAAGAGAGAGAGAGAGAGAGAGAGAGAGAGAGAGCGAGAGAGAGAGAGCGAGAGAGAGAGAGAGAGATGCAGAGCAGGGCGACAGAGTAACAGTATTAAGAACCGCTGCTTTAATGATTTTGAGACTTGAGAATCCATTAGAATCGTTAGAAGACAGAATCGTGATTCATATGAATAGATTGTGTGCATCCCTAGTTTTCTCTTCCTCTTCTCTAAAGCAGCGCCTTGCCCCCTTTGCTGCGTGTTCCCGGGGGCGGGGTTTATCTGGGTCTGTGACGTATCAAACCCGGGAAGTAACTCGTTGTAGTCCCTTACCTGTCGTTTTTGTAGGCATTAAACTGCCAGAATTTTAAAAGACGATATCTCCGTTTGCATTGAACTTTCAGCGCCGCAACACTGCAGATATTGTTTATGCTCAAACAGCAACATTACACACTAACTAATGTTAAAAAAGTGAAATCGCAATCAACCACCCCTTTACAAGAACATTGCTTAAATCGCACAGTGTATGCCCCACTTAACCCTGACATTATCCATATTGTGTATATACTGTAGTATTATTATTATCAATAATAACATTAACAATTTTCTATTCAATTCTACAACCCCAAATCAGAAAAAGTTGGGACAGTATGGAAAACGCAAATAAAAAAAGAAAGTAGTGATTTCTAAATATACTTTGACTTGTATTTCATTGCAGACGATATGAACACAAAATATTTCATGTTTTGTCTGGTCAACTTCATGTCATTTGTAAATATACATCATTTCCTGTCATTCAGACCTGCAACACATTCCAAAAAAAGTTGGGACAGTAAAGCATTTACCACTTTGTAATGTTGCCATTCCTTTTCACAACACTTAAAATACGTTTAGGGACTTAAGACACCAAGTGATGAAGTGTTTCAGGTGTTATTTTGTCCCATTCTTCCTGCAAACAAGTCTTAAGGTGGGAAACAGTACGGGGTCTTCGTTGTCGCATTTTGCGCTTCAAAATGCGCCACACATTCTCTATTGGAAACAGGTCGGGACTGCAGGCAGGCCAGTCAAGTACCCGTACCCTCTTCCTCCGCAGCCAGGACTTTGTAATGTGTGCAGAATGTGGTTTTGCATTGTCTTGTTGAAATATGCATGGACGTCCCTGGAAAAGATGTCTTCTTGAAGGCAGCATATTGTGCTCCAAAATCTCTATGTACTTTTCAGCATTAATGGTGCCATCACAGAAGTGCAAGTTACCTTTGCCAAGGTCACTGACACAACCCCATACCATGACAGACCCTGGCTTTTGGACTTGTTGCTGGTAACAGTCTGGATGATCCTTTTCTTCTTTGGTCCGGAGCACACGGCGTCCTCCCAAAAAATACCTGAAATACTGATTCATCTGACCACAGTACACGTTTCCACTGTGTGATGGTCCATCCCAGATGCCTCCGAGCCCAGAGAAGTCGACGGCGCTTCTGGACACTGTTAACATAGGGCTTCCTTTTGGCACAGTACAGTTTTAACTGGCATTTGTGGATGTAACTACATATTGTGATACTTGACAAAGGTTTGCCAAAGTAGTCCTGAGCCCATGTGGTGATATCGCTTATAGATGAATGACGATTCTTGATGCAGTGCCGCCTGAGGGATCGGAGATCACGGTTGTTCAGCTTAGGCTTGCGCCCTTGTCCTTTACGCACTGAAATTCCTCCAGATTCCTTGAATCTTTTAATTATGTTATGCAATGTTGAAGGTGAAATATCCAAATCTCTTCCTATCTTTCTTAGAGGAACATTGTTTTTAAACATTTCAATAAATTTCTCACGTATTTGTTGGCAAACTGGCGATCCTCGGCCCATCTTTGCTCCTAAAGGACTAGACCTTTCTTGGATGCTGCTTTTGTACCAAATCATAATTACAATCACCTGTTGACATCAACTGTTTCAAATCACATCATTATTTAACCAATTTATCTCATTACTAGCCCTAAATTGCTCCTGTCCCAACTTTTTTTGGAATGTGTTGCAGGTCTGAATGACAGGAAAGGATGTATATTTACAAATGACATGAAGTTGACCAGACAAAACATGAAATATTTTGTGTTCATATTGTCTGCAATGAAATGCAAGTCAAAGTAAATTTAGAAATCACTACTTTCTTTTTGTATTTGCATTTTCCATACTGTCCCAACTTTTTCTGATTTGGGGTTGTAATATATAATATATTAATATTATACACATATTCCAGTACAAGAGCTGGCAGAAGAGAATGTGTCTCTTCATATATTTTCAAGTTGTTTTATTGTCGCTCTCCTCTCCTGAACTGACTTAGTATGCTTTGTCTGTCAAAACAATGAACAATCCTGTCCTTTCAAAAGACACAAAAAAAGAAAAATTGCACGGTAATCTGATGCTCAGGTGGAGCGTAGAGACCCTGTGATCTTGCTTAACATCGTGAAACAGGAGAGTGGTATATGACAGAGGTCTATACCACAGGACAACTGAGGAAACAACAGAAACATTCAGGGCTTGACATTAACACCCACCAAATGTGGGTGAATTTCAGCAGTGGCGGGTAACATGGTCACTCCCACTAGCCACTTCGGCAGGCTGAATTTTATATAGCCTATGGTAACAGAGCTTGACGTTAATGCTTGTCTGGAACAAGTGGATTTTTTTGTAGGAGCAACTGAAATAATTTTTTTCTTGCCTGAACGGACAACTAATCTGATTAAAACATCTAATTAGGGAAGCATGGAAATTTCAGCGAGAATGATTCTGATTTTGCGCCAGTTGAGGCTCATGCAGCATGTCTGTATATTAAACAATCTCTTTAAGAAATCAAAACAAATCCACACACAAGAAACATACTGCGGTAAAAAGGTTGTTTTTATATTTATAACATGACACAACTAAGAGAGGGCAGTTTTCCCTGAAAACAAAATTTTAAATTGATTTTATATACAGTACAATATTGTCAGTGTTGACTGTTTTGCTCGATTTAGTTAACGAAAATAGTTCCGAACAAAGATCACAGCAAAACAGTCGCGCATCTCTGAGCAACAAAGAGCAGTGTTTCATCATGGAAAGATTCAGCGTTTTTGAACTACTCATTTGAGTCAATGGTTCAGTGGTCCATTCATAAAGACAGGCACTTGCCTCTTTCTTGAATGAATCAGCCGTCTAAACAAATCGTTTGAATATATGCCTCAATGGCCCTGTCCCAAATGAAACACTTCATGTGCAATTGCTGTCTTATGGACTTACAATGGCCACCGCGTGCGCGTGTACATTAAGTGCACGAGACCGTAGGGTGTCCCATTTGTCATTTTAGTGTTCAGAAGGGTGCTCGCGAGTGCCCCCTTTGCGGCCGCTATGCACCCTCGATCCGCACTTCTGCTGAGCCCGCACTGGGGCAAGCTCTGCAGCAGACTTCCACCCGACAGACAAAGCGGAACCGAGAGGATTTAGGGTGCCATTTGGGACAGGGCCAATGACTCACTCATTAAGACAGCCACTTGCTGCCACCTACTAGTGGTTTACTTTTATATTTAAAAGTAGCTTATCTATGCATTTTTTCCAACATTTCATATTTGTATATTTAAAAAAAAAAAAAGATTTAAAACGCCAAACTCATAACCTTATTTGCTGTTATAATTTTGCAGTGTAAATGCATTTATGCTACATTTCAGCTTCATTAAACTGTGTGTAAATGCATCTAAATGCCACTTCAGCTGCTTCTGTCTCTTCAGTGGAAAGATCTTTTTATTAATACTGATTTCATTGGATTGGTAACAGACTTGTCTTATTAACTAGGTAACTAGTGTCTTATTATTATTATATTAAGTGAAATATGTAAGAGTTTAATATGAAAGATGATGCATGCATTTAATTTGGTTTGGGAAAAAATGCCCTTTAAATAGACAAACAATTACCTGGAAATCAATTTAAATACATTTTACTATGAAGTAACTTTAGTCATATAAACATAATTTCCCAACAACAAAATTATGGCTGGTGAAAATGCTGTGTGGCTAGTAATTTCACATGGCTGGTGAGCAAAAAAAAAAAAAAATATTTATTTGTTTATTATTTATTTATTTATATGGAGTGTTTTATAAAAATCGCATTGCGTTTTACACCTACAGTTAGATTTAAAAAAAAAAAGTTGTGAGTTGTGGGGGTTGAAAAGATGTTGCTATATAATTGCATACTAAATGAAGTACCTAAATAACTTTGTAGCTGCATATACAGCATAGTTGAACTTATTACTATCATATTGACAGCTGACGGGTCAAAAAAATATATAAAAATTCGACACTACAGGCAAAACATTGGGGGTTTGTTTTATCCACAATTTGAGATTTTGGGCTATTTGGCTTTTCATAAAGTGTTTTTCAGACTAGTGTAAAGAAAACATGCAGAAAACACTTTTAAGTGATTATTTTATTGCACTTTATCTAGATATTAATTCTAATACATATCCTTAACGACTGTTTTCTCAATTCCCCCTCCCCCACTTCAGTAGCAATGAGATACACCAAACTTATTAATTTTATTATATGACTATATTCAGAAGTTTTTTTTACTGAAGGGTTTGTTCATATATCTTCTGATTGATTTATGAAACATTTTATTCCTAAAAGAATGTTTTTTCTTTTTTTTCTGTTAATAGTATTTATCTGAACCTTGACTTTGATAAGTCGAGAAAATAAAAATAGAGTTTTAAACCACATCCAATGTTCAAATTTAGGCAAATTAGTAACATATGTATGTATCATTTCTATATTTAACATAACATTTCTTCTGTAATTCAAAAATAAATACAAAATGATATCTTTTAGTTACACTCTTTTACTTAAAATATGAAAATAAAAAGTCATAAACTAATCCAATTTAATATATTGAAACTGTGAAAACTTTTAAGTTAGAAATTACCAAAATTTGAATAGATGTTATTTCAATAACTTGTTTTCCAGGTGAGGTGAGCCAAGAGAAGCTGGAATCAGTTCACACAAGTGACAAGATGGGTGTTTTCAAAGAATCAAAGGCGTGCACTCCAAGTAAGCCTGAACTCTGTGATTACAACATTTACATTATTATTATTAAGTGATTTACACTTGATCACCTGGAATTTCTTTCTTCCTCAGCTGGAAACACAGGACTGATGCTGGTCCCCTGCAGGACGTTACTGTCTGTCATGTCGACTGGGGTCTGTCTGCTCAGGTTTCTGAGGCACTTTCAGTGATATCACAGCAATGCCTTCACTTTACTTTAATAAACCAGGACACGTTCAGCTCAACTCCAAGAATGTGGCAAATGATCAAAACTGCAACCCAAACCTTAAAGAACATTCCTCGTTTCATCATGTTACACATCTACATCCTTAAAAAAAAATGCTATGATCATGTTTCACAATCGTCTGGATCTTGCTGCTCTGTTCTGAATGGGAATTTAATACTAACTTAATACTGAGTTATATTTCTTCCCTGATTTATTTCTATTCAGCTTATATTTTGTATGATGCACGGAATACAACACAGCCCTTGTTTTCATGCAACCCGACTCTATAATTTGTTATATGAGCCTGTGAAATGAAGTCTTACGTCTTACTAACATTGTTTGTGTGTTTTTTCATGTGTCTGGAAGGTGATTTACTAAGAATATTACTCATATAAATGTTACAAATAACTGTGGGGGTGGTAAGAACTTTTACACTGTTAAAAATACATATTTCAAATTAACTTTATATCAAAGAATCCTAATGTTGTTTTCAACATTGATAATAATAAGAAATGTCTCAAATGTGACTGATGATGCTAAAAATGCTAAAATATATTAATTCTAAAATATATTAAAATTAAATTAGTTATTTTAATTTGTATTAATATTTCACAAAATTGTTGTGATCAAACAAATGTAGCATTTTTAAGCATATGAGACTTCTTACATAATCCATTTACCATATTCATTAGTTATTAATATATTAACATGAAATATAGTTATTTAAAAAAAACTTTTTCATTACTTCAAATAACACACACACACACACACACAAAATAATAATAAAAATAAAGAAAAAATTACTAAAACTAAAAAATTAAAGTGAAATAAAAAGTAAAATCAAAATTCAAAATATTATCAAAACAATATATAGCTACATATATAAAACATGTCCAATGTCTATAGACTACTGTCTACTACAGGTGCATCTCAAAAAAATAGAATATCGTGAAAAAGTTCATTTTTTCTTGTAATATATTTCAAAAAGTGAAACTTTCATATATTTTAGATTCATTACATGTAAAGTAAAACATTTCAAAAGTTTTTTCTTTAAATTTTGATGAATCACAGCTCATGAAAATCAAAAATCAGTATCTCAAAATATTACAATATTTACATTTGAGTTTCATTAAATGACCATCCATACAGTATAAATTCCGGGTATCTCTTGTTCTTTGAAACCACAATAATGGAGAAGACTGCTGACTTGGCAATGATCCAGAAGACGAACATTGACGCCCTCCACAAAGAGAGTAAGTCACAGAGGGTCATTACTGAAAGGTGTGGCTGTTTACAGAGTGCTGTATCAAAGCATATTAAATGCAAAGTTGACTGGAAGGAAGAATTTGGGTAGGAAACGGTGCACAAGCAACAGGGATGACTGCAAGCTTGAGAATACTGTCAAGCAAAGCTGATTCAAACACTTGTGAGAGCTTCACAAGGAGTGGACTGAAGCTAGAGTCAGTGCATCAAGAGTCACCATGCTCAGACGTCTTCAGGAAAAGGGCTACCAAGACACTTCTGAACCAGAGACAACGTCAGAAGCGTCTTACCTGGGCTGTGGAGAAAAATAACTCAGTGGTCCAAAGTCATCTTTTCAGATAAAAGTAAATTTTGCATTTCATTTGGAAATCAAGGTCCCAGAGTATGGAGGAAGAGTGGAGAGGCACAGAATCCATGTTGCTTGAAGTCCAGTGTGAAGTTTCCACAGTCAGTGATGATTTGGGCTGCCATGACGTCTGCTGTTACTGTGCTTGATTGGCCAGCCAACATGCCTGACCTGAAGCCCATATGGAATCTATGGGATATTTTCAAGAGAAAGATGAGAAACAGTCGATTCAACAATCCAGATGAGCTGAAGGCTCAATAGTGCCTCAGCAGTGCCACAGGCTGATCACCTCCATGCCACTCCTCACTGATGCTGGAGTTTGTGCTAAACGAGCCCCGACCAAGTATTGAGTGCATAAATAAACATACTTTAAAGAACTTGAACTCTTCTGTTTTGCAAATCTTTTTTTTTATTGATCTTAGGAAATATTATAATATTTTGAGATACTGATTTTTGACTTTCATGAGCTGTAAGCTCTAATCATAAAAAAAAAACTTTTGAAATGTTTTACTTTACATGTAATGATTCTAAAATATATGAAAGTTTCACTTTTTGAAATAATTTACAAGAAAAAAAAAATACTTTTTCACGACATTCTAATTTTGAGATGCACCTGTCTACTAGACTCAAACGAGTTGTGCTCATTGACTGAAAGTGGGCGTGTCGCTACACGCTCCATGTGAATAAAAGAGGCAGTCTGTCACATGAGTGCAGACGTCATCACTGTAATGGCAGCTTCCTTTGCACATTAACACAAGGAACAGCAGTTTACATCTCAAGGCTCGCTTCTCTAAGGTAACTGGTGACTTGTTTGATGTCAGTCGTTCACTGTGTGTGCTCCACGCTCAGAAAACAGCAGTGGATTGTGCTGCCTGAGATCAACACGAGTGTTATTGTTACTGTCTCTTGCATAACATGCTTGTGTTTTGATAAATGAAGAAGCGTCGGCGCGGATCACACAAGCTCTCTCCTTTGATAGGGAAAGCAAATATTTAATAAATAGTGAGTAAAACATAAATAAAAACAAGTATGTTTGCAGATGAATATCATTTATGTTTTTGAAAGCATTGTATTTGGATGAACGGTATGGGAGACTGCCACACCTAACGTTACCACGGACAAAACATAATAAAAAATAAATTCTAGTAAAGTTTTCTGTGGGTTTAATTTAAGTTTATTGATACGTTGTTATGTCCCCGTACACTGCAGAGCTCACGTTTAAATGAATGCTTAAAAACTGACTGTTTAAATATAGATTGTTTATATTGTTGAACTGTAAAGCCCTTCTGTCCAATCAGCTGTCGATATGATAATTCCAGCGACGTGATTGGATGATGTAACGCTGGCCTGTCGATGCTGTAGCTTTTGAGAAGGTGTTTATTTTGTGAATGAATAACCCCAGGCCACAGATTTTATACATACACACATACATAAATAACTAAATTGTGATAAGATATATTTGAAATGTCTATAACTAGAATATGCTGGAATCTTTTCAAAAAATCATTATAGTAACCATGCTTTCCCCTAACAATACTACGATTATTTTTAATAAATTATAATATAATAGTCCCTCATAGGAACAGTGTAAACATGAATCAGAATATTCATTCACTAATTTGATTCCCCCATTCTTTGATAACAATGACAGAAAATGTTATCTTTAAAAAAGAAAGTTTAGTGGTAGTCTTTTGTAAAACGTTTGGTAAATGATTGCATGATCACAGAACAAGATGTAGACAGTTAACCTTTAACTATGGGACGGTCACTTTATGCCACCTGAGAGACCGTCTGTGCAAGGTGCAGGTTAACAATCTCATATCTTTCCAACTTTGAGCTCCACGTTACAAGTAAGATCTCAGGTTCACAGAGGGAAAATGGCAGCAGGTAATTCTTTGTTCACAAAAGCCTTATTTTTTTTTGCACTTACACACACTTGCACAGTCAGAAACGTGTAGATGTCTGTTCTGTCAGTGCTTTGGAAACTTGTTAATTGTAATACCACGTCAATGGACTTGTAAATTGATCTGATGTCACTAGCAGTAGATTTAATTTATGATAATCAAATATCAAGGTTGAATTTTTTTTTATTTTTTTTTACAATGTATTGAACAAATTTTCAAAATAGTGTTTTGGGTTTTTTTTGGTCGGTTAACAAAGGTCTGAAAGTGAAAGGTCATGTTTATTAGAATTAGATATCGATTGAAAAATTGGCAAATTGCTGATTTTTTTTTTTTTTTTTTTTTTTTTTTTTTTAACAGGGTAGTCATTGGTGATGACCAGATGTCATAAATTGCGTGGTGTGCAAATTTAAGTTTGACTTTCGTTTTCTCTCAACAGACGCTATGTCTCCAAAGATCACAGTGGAGTTGCTCAGGCAGCTCCGCCAGGTCATGAAGAACAGCAAGTACATCACAGAGCCCATACAAGCGTACATCGTCCCATCAGGAGATGCACATCAGGTGATATCTCAATACACTAAAACCTGCTTGAAACCCTTTGAGCTGTGCTCCACAACTGTGATTCCTGTGATTTAGAACTGTACAGACTGTGATTTATAAACATGCAAACTGTTTTTATAAACATCTCATCTTATAAACATAGAGCCTGTGATTGATAAACATTCAACCTGTGATTTACAAACATATAGTCTGTGATTTATAAAAATATGGACTGTCATTTGTATAAATACTATTTTATATGTTTATAAACATCTCATAGTGCCTGAGATTTAAAATGTATGTACATACCATGATTTACAAATATATGGTCTGTGATTTGTAAACATTCAGTCTGTGATTTTTAAACATAACCTGTGAATCATTCAAATTCTAACCCACTCTAAACATTTCACCATATAAACATGCAGTGTGATTTATATAGCCTGTGACTGAACCTGTGATTTATAAACATACAGCATGTTATTTATAAACATTCAACCTGTGATTTTATAAATGTACAGACTTTGATTTGAAAGAAAAAAAAAATACTGACTGATTTATAAACTTTCCAGCTTATAAACATGGAGCCTGTGATGTAAAAATATACAGCCTGTAATAAATATATATTTAAGCTTATAAACATTCAACACCCCAGAACCAAAAAATGACTGTGCGTGCGTGCGTGCGTGCGTGCGTGCGTGCGTGCGTGCGTGCGTGCGTGCGTGCGTGCGACACAGGTTGTGTGTGAAGCGTCTAGCGCAGTAGTGTAGTGACACTGGTAGTTAGTGCATGTTGCATGTCGCGCTGTGCTTTCTGTGCTCTCTGCCTGCTACTCTCTGCTTACAGCTGCTGCTGCTGGCTAGCCCCCTTGATAGAGGGTGAATAGAGGAGCCGAGTGCGTAAGCCTCCTCCTGCCAGTACAGAGCCTCTCCACCACCAAGACTCCTGTAGTGCCTCCTCGCGGCCACACACGGAAACTGGGTATCATACGGTCCCAGGCTAAACAGGGGATCTCGGAGCAGCAGTGGGCCCCAGAGTCGCGGTGTGCAGGCCCACCACTGTGTGGACATGTCCTGCTGCCCGTCAACCACTGTCCCAGCTATGGGCAAATAGCCCCACTGCCTTGTGGTGAGTCTATTGAGACAAGGCTAAGGGAGCACACCCTAACAGAAAAGCATTGCGCTGGAGGTGCGCAATAGGCGGGCCTTAACAGATGAAGGACCGGCAACCTCCTGCAGCCAAGATGTGGGACCAGTTGTCCTGGAAACCACCCTTGCCACTGGGATTTACCTCATCATGGTGAAGATAGTGCTACTGGAGATGGCGCACCCCCTTTGGCACTTTAAAACTCTCCTTGTGCAGGTCTCCACCTCTGACCATGGTGATAATATCTGGACCTTACATATGGTTGAAGTCTGACAGCGATGGGGCATCTGTCAACGGGAGCAGGTTTGAATAGACTGGGAGCTCCTAGTCAGAACCCTGCACGGCAGCGGCACAGGTTATTTGGTCGTTATCAATAGGTTACCTACTGCGGTTGAAATAAGGAAAATAAGAAACTATACAGTATAAAACTGGCAACATGGAATGTAAGGACTCTCCTGGACCCACATGGTACCTCTGACAGACCTCACCGGAGAACAGCCCTGATCGCTGCTGAGTTGAGCCGTTACAACATTGATATTGCAGCCCTGAGTAAGACCAGGCTTCTGGATGAAGGTTCTCTTAACAGAGGAAGGGATGGGTTATACCTTCTTCTGGAAAGGTTTCCCTCCAGGTGGACAACATCTCTATGGAGTAGGATTTGCCATCAAGAATACCATTCTACCAAGTCTCACAGAAACACCTGTTGGCATTATTGAAAGGCTAATGACCCTCCATATCCCCCTGGCAAAAAATGCCACACTTCTCAGTGCCTATGCACCAATGTTACTATCTGAGAATGAAGCTAAGGAATGCTTTTATCAGGCACTGGATGAAGCTCTTTGCCAGATCCCTAAGAGTGATAAGATCATCTTGCTTGGGGATTTCAATGCTTGGGTCGGAGAGAACAAGAGAATATGGAGTGGAGTACTAGGCAGGCATGGCATTGGAAGGGTGAATGCAAATGGCATGAGACCATTAACTCTTTGTTCTGAGCATAACCTTAATATAACCAATACCATCTTCCAGCAGAAGGCAAAGTATAAGACCTCGTGGATGCACCCTCGCTCTAAACACTGGCACGTGATTGATTTTATCATTGTGCGGTGTAATGACATCAAGGATGTTCTCATCACTAGTGCCATGAGAAGTGCAGAGTAGAGGTCTTCACGGTCCAAAAATTCGTACCCGAACCCGAAGAGACCCGTAAATATGCTGCACGGAACCGACCCGGACCCGTATTTTATTTGAAAGTGGGACCCGAACCCGTGCAGACCCGAGAAATGCCATAAATGTACTACCCGGACCCGACGCGGACCCGAACCCGACTGGGAAGACACAGACCTGACTGTACCCGTACCGATCGGCACATATTGCACAGCAAATGCTATTAAGTCAATGAACAAGTTGCGAAAAAAACAAAACCTTTTTGCCTTAACTACGTTAGTTTCCCTGACTGCGACGCATACAATCCTCCTTGCCAATAAATTTCCCTCCATGTTAGGCTGTTCCTCTCTCTTGCCGACTGAAACAGCCTTCTTAATCCACTCATTATTCCAGTTTAAAAGTCTACTTGCTGAGATGGAGACGGATGACTAATGCAACTTCGCAGTTTTTTTTTTTTTCATCTGGAGTCAGCTTCGACTGTTACGTTTACCATTTTGAACTACAATAACGATACTTTTTTCTGGTTGTAATAAAGACTCGGAGCATTTTTTTTTTAGCAAAAAATGCACAGAATTATAAGTTCGTTACACTCTACTGCGTGCGTGTTCAATAACAGGTGCGTCTCTTCAGTTTTGTTTCAGCTTTTTTTCCACATCACTCATGAAGGAATCCATGATCAACGTCCGCTTGCAGTACTACTAACATTAACTCCGCCCGCGCTCTGTTTCTGGCGGCTGAGGTAACGCGTGTTTTTTTAGCTTTTTTATTAGTCATGACCAGTGTTGGGCTAGTTACTCAAAGAATGTAATATATTACTCATTACTAGTTACTCATTTCAAAGGTAATATTGTTACTTTACTTATTACTTTCTGGCAACAGTAATTAGTTACACTACTAGTTACATTACTTTTTCTTCACGCCGCACAGAAGTTTTAACTGTGTATCTTCCACATAAATGTTACTAACAACATATCTCTGCCTCATCATTTGACCAAAATCCACATCGGATCGCAGTTAATACAAACACTCAATAATTAATAGTGACATTCAAGTAGAAGTTTTGTATTAATCTCATTAATTGTCATGTGTAGCTTGAAGCTAATTGTAATTTCTCCATTACCCATATACGTTTATATTTCATTAAGTATTTTATCAAATCACATAAGTTTGTAAGAAACTGTTTAATTTTCCAAAAAGATTTTTAATTATAGTAATATAATATATCACATGCTGTTCAGAGGGATGTAATGTCAGAGTAAAGTAAAGCCACAACTTACACAACAGTGCTCAGATCATGTGCAAGTTGTGAAAATTATGAAAATAAATCTAGAAATTATTTGATTGTTGGATTTGAAATCAGCGGGGCTGAGGCATCAAAAGTAACTAAGCTGCTTTATGGATGGTAACTGTAATATCATTACTGAAATCTTATTAGTAATTAGTTACACTACTATTTACTGCAAAACGTAATATTATTACAGTAATTAAGTTACAGTAACTAGTTACTGCCCAACACTGGTCATGACTCATGTTAGCTATCACAATTATATTTAATTTAATTGAATATGAGGAATTCTGCTATTGGTTTCTAGCTTGCAGAGGCTTCCTGGTACATCACAAATAAGTCAGTGGGGTCACATGGCACATGTCCTGGTGAAGAAGAAATATTTAATCCATTCAACACGACAAATGTGAGTGAGACCTATTTTCTCATCAAATTGTAAAAATATTTGGCAAAATAATTAAGCCAGAAATCATTCTCTGTCAGATGAACAGCTGTTCTCAGGTCAGGTCTCTGTCCTGTTTGGTTGGAGATCTGACGGGTAGACATGGATCCATAAGTCTCACCAAAAGGCAGCTGTACAATGACATTTTGTTGCAACTGGCCGGAGACTTCACAGGTAGCAGATATGAATAACTTTAACACTTATGCAGATATGATATTTTCATGCATTGGCATAGATCTTATACATAGAAATGGTCTCAATGTTTTACCCGCAGTTGTCCAGAGGTCATTAGTTCTCAGGCTCAATAACACCACAACCGCATGTGCAGATATTCTCCCAGAATCTCCCTCTGCCACGCAGATCTTCCCCAAAATCACTTCCTTAAGCAGGTATATTCTTTAAATCCATGCATGTTCATGCTTTTAACTGGTTTAAATAGTCATAAATATTATCTGTATCAACCTAACTACTAAAAATGCCTTTTTTAAAAATATTAGATTAAATAGAAGTAGATCCTTAAGGTGACAATATTTTTACTACATGAAATAACTTAATTAAATTTCCAATTACATATGCCATTGCCAGTGTCATGATGTTGCATAACTTAAATTAATGTTTATATCAATGTCTTTAGTAAAATATCTGAATGTTTTATCTTTAAAGCCTCGTTGGCTAAATTTCACAAAGACAAACAAAACTGGAAAAAAATATGGATGGGAAATGACTATTATAATTCAGATGACTCCTGGTTTCATGTAACACGCAATGATATGCCTTACTGTAACGGTTTTTAGTACATGCAGTGATGTTTTTTTTTTTTTATCCTTTAAGCATAAAAAATAAATCACAGGTCATTTATTACATTATATAAAATATTTTTTTGCATAAGCAATACATGTTTTATTATGACACATTTACTGTTGTGTACAGGTATGATTTCCGGAAGAGAGTGTCAGATGTGTTGAACGTCCACATATCCAGAGTTTCTATCACACCTGGTTCTCCTTCACAAGGGTCTGATGGGAAATGCCAGCAGGTCAATTATCTGGTGTCAGGTAAACAAAAGCACAAAATTTGAAGTGCAACTTTTTTGCTTTCATCTTCACAAAACAAAACAAAAATCTTAAAAACTTGAAAAAACAGTGAGATGCTCATCCAACACATATATGCATAGACCAACAATTAAAAATAGCTCAATGTTTAAAGGTATGGAAATAAAATATCTGCTGATTGGCTTCATCACTCTGTCTCCTTTCCACCAGTACGCTGGTGTGTGGTGAGCGGTCTGGCGCACTATGGCTGCCGTCGCATCATCCAGGTGGATGCTGCACACTGGTGGTGGTTGAGGAGAGACCCCCTGACAAATGTTGAGCGCTTTGAGTGCTTGGAAAAGCAAAAAAGCGCTATATAAATGTAATGAATTATTATTATTATTATTATTAAAATGAATAATATATTTTTATGCAATATGATATTCTATAAATATCTGCTATATAAATATATGTATATTCTGTCACGGTGCACACACGAGGAGGAAACAGGAACACGCTAACAAGGACGTAAACTCAAATAATAGTCTTTAATGACATCAAGGCAAGATAGGGCAGGACTAGGTAAGATAGACACAGACAGGAACACCGGGGAGTAACGACTTGACCAGACAAAATCAAATTCAAAAGACCGGAACTAAATACACAGGGTAATTAACACATAATCACATAAACACACCTGGACACGAATAAACTCATAATGACATGAAACAAGGACAGGAAACAAACCAAATATGGACACAAGAGGCGGGAACACATGACACACATGACAGAGGACTGACATATCCTATAATGTGCAAATATACACATATGAATATTGTGTAATTAAATCAAATATAATTTATTAATTATTAACAGCCATAAAATTTACAAAATGTATTAATAATTAATATTATAATTAGACAGGTCTAGGTGTAGCAATTTTTATTTGCAAATAAACCAAAAATAACAAATAACTCACAGGTTACTCAGCAGTCTTAGGTAACATGAACAGAACAACCACATTAACAATGAAAATTACGCACAAATTGAAGCGTAAACTGAGGGGTAGATATATACTCAAACTGAGGGGTAAAACAAGACAGGTGTGACTAAATGAACCAATGAGTAACCATGGTAACTGATAAATACAGACCAAGGAGACTGATCTAGAAACAGTGCAAAGTAACAGGATAACTCAAACCATGAATGACAGAGCCAAACCAACACAAGGTACTACAGAATTAAGTATAGTGTGTATAGTCA
The DNA here is from genome assembly GCA_023376895.1 of Aspiorhynchus laticeps. Lineage (NCBI taxonomy): Eukaryota > Metazoa > Chordata > Actinopteri > Cypriniformes > Cyprinidae > Aspiorhynchus > Aspiorhynchus laticeps. The sequence continues at coordinate 19,636 of JALXFT010001392.1, read as the reverse complement.
TGTATAGTGTGAGCAGTCAAGTTGCAGCTCGACGATCGGTGTGAGCACATAAATCCTGAGCTTTGGTTTTACATCGCATGCGATTTATTTGTACAGTGAGAGTTGGTCTTTAAAGGGGTTGACTGGTTTTTTTCTAGGCTTGATTGTGTTTATGGGGTGCAGTCTAGCATGTGTTCATGCTTGTTTTTTTAAAAAACGCATTATTTTTCACATAATTTACCTTTATTCCACACCTCTCTGTCCCTTCTCTGACAAACCCCTCGATTTATTTCCTGGTTTATGAAGCCCCTCCCTCGATGGGCTGAGATTGGTTAGCTGGTTCAGTGTGTTGTGATTGGCTAAACCGCCTCTACTGTCCCGCCCCTCTCCTCAGCGGCATGCGCTCCGGTTGAATTGTAAACAGTGGCGTTGTCTATAATGCTTATCAATTTGAGCCCGATTGAGACCCAGAGGATATCAGTGAAGAGGATCGTGCAGAACCTGTGCAAGCACGGCCCTTAATGGTATGTTTGGTTGTTGTTGTCTCATACTTTTAAATACGCTGCTATTTGTAAGTGCTACTGCTTCTGTTAGCTTTTAATATACGGTTTTATCCTGATTAAAGCTTTAATACAGCACAGCAACCGCACGCGTGTCCATTTATAATGCTTCTCATTGCTGTGTGAAAATAAGTGTATAATTGGAACAGTTTGTTGGAGCTGATCTGATGATCTGAATGAGAGAGAGAGAGAGAGAGAGAGAAGAGAGAGAGAGAGAGAGAGAGAGAGAGAGAGCGAGAGAGAGAGAGCGAGAGAGAGAGAGAGAGATGCAGAGCAGGGCGACAGAGTAACAGTATTAAGAACCGCTGCTTTAATGATTTTGAGACTTGAGAATCCATTAGAATCGTTAGAAGACAGAATCGTGATTCATATGAATAGATTGTGTGCATCCCTAGTTTTCTCTTCCTCTTCTCTAAAGCAGCGCCTTGCCCCCTTTGCTGCGTGTTCCCGGGGGCGGGGTTTATCTGGGTCTGTGACGTATCAAACCCGGGAAGTAACTCGTTGTAGTCCCTTACCTGTCGTTTTTGTAGGCATTAAACTGCCAGAATTTTAAAAGACGATATCTCCGTTTGCATTGAACTTTCAGCGCCGCAACACTGCAGATATTGTTTATGCTCAAACAGCAACATTACACACTAACTAATGTTAAAAAAGTGAAATCGCAATCAACCACCCCTTTACAAGAACATTGCTTAAATCGCACAGTGTATGCCCCACTTAACCCTGACATTATCCATATTGTGTATATACTGTAGTATTATTATTATCAATAATAACATTAACAATTTTCTATTCAATTCTACAACCCCAAATCAGAAAAAGTTGGGACAGTATGGAAAACGCAAATAAAAAAAGAAAGTAGTGATTTCTAAATATACTTTGACTTGTATTTCATTGCAGACGATATGAACACAAAATATTTCATGTTTTGTCTGGTCAACTTCATGTCATTTGTAAATATACATCATTTCCTGTCATTCAGACCTGCAACACATTCCAAAAAAAGTTGGGACAGTAAAGCATTTACCACTTTGTAATGTTGCCATTCCTTTTCACAACACTTAAAATACGTTTAGGGACTTAAGACACCAAGTGATGAAGTGTTTCAGGTGTTATTTTGTCCCATTCTTCCTGCAAACAAGTCTTAAGGTGGGAAACAGTACGGGGTCTTCGTTGTCGCATTTTGCGCTTCAAAATGCGCCACACATTCTCTATTGGAAACAGGTCGGGACTGCAGGCAGGCCAGTCAAGTACCCGTACCCTCTTCCTCCGCAGCCAGGACTTTGTAATGTGTGCAGAATGTGGTTTTGCATTGTCTTGTTGAAATATGCATGGACGTCCCTGGAAAAGATGTCTTCTTGAAGGCAGCATATTGTGCTCCAAAATCTCTATGTACTTTTCAGCATTAATGGTGCCATCACAGAAGTGCAAGTTACCTTTGCCAAGGTCACTGACACAACCCCATACCATGACAGACCCTGGCTTTTGGACTTGTTGCTGGTAACAGTCTGGATGATCCTTTTCTTCTTTGGTCCGGAGCAAAAAATACCTGAAATACTGATTCATCTGACCACAGTACACGTTTCCACTGTGTGATGGTCCATCCCAGATGCCTCCGAGCCCAGAGAAGTCGACGGCGCTTCTGGACACTGTTAACATAGGGCTTCCTTTTGGCACAGTACAGTTTTAACTGGCATTTGTGGATGTAACTACATATTGTGATACTTGACAAAGGTTTGCCAAAGTAGTCCTGAGCCCATGTGGTGATATCGCTTATAGATGAATGACGATTCTTGATGCAGTGCCGCCTGAGGGATCGGAGATCACGGTTGTTCAGCTTAGGCTTGCGCCCTTGTCCTTTACGCACTGAAATTCCTCCAGATTCCTTGAATCTTTTAATTATGTTATGCAATGTTGAAGGTGAAATATCCAAATCTCTTCCTATCTTTCTTAGAGGAACATTGTTTTTAAACATTTCAATAAATTTCTCACGTATTTGTTGGCAAACTGGCGATCCTCGGCCCATCTTTGCTCCTAAAGGACTAGACCTTTCTTGGATGCTGCTTTTGTACCAAATCATAATTACAATCACCTGTTGACATCAACTGTTTCAAATCACATCATTATTTAACCAATTTATCTCATTACTAGCCCTAAATTGCTCCTGTCCCAACTTTTTTTGGAATGTGTTGCAGGTCTGAATGACAGGAAAGGATGTATATTTACAAATGACATGAAGTTGACCAGACAAAACATGAAATATTTTGTGTTCATATTGTCTGCAATGAAATGCAAGTCAAAGTAAATTTAGAAATCACTACTTTCTTTTTGTATTTGCATTTTCCATACTGTCCCAACTTTTTCTGATTTGGGGTTGTAATATATAATATATTAATATTATACACATATTCCAGTACAAGAGCTGGCAGAAGAGAATGTGTCTCTTCATATATTTTCAAGTTGTTTTATTGTCGCTCTCCTCTCCTGAACTGACTTAGTATGCTTTGTCTGTCAAAACAATGAACAATCCTGTCCTTTCAAAAGACACAAAAAAAGAAAAATTGCACGGTAATCTGATGCTCAGGTGGAGCGTAGAGACCCTGTGATCTTGCTTAACATCGTGAAACAGGAGAGTGGTATATGACAGAGGTCTATACCACAGGACAACTGAGGAAACAACAGAAACATTCAGGGCTTGACATTAACACCCACCAAATGTGGGTGAATTTCAGCAGTGGCGGGTAACATGGTCACTCCCACTAGCCACTTCGGCAGGCTGAATTTTATATAGCCTATGGTAACAGAGCTTGACGTTAATGCTTGTCTGGAACAAGTGGATTTTTTTGTAGGAGCAACTGAAATAATTTTTTTCTTGCCTGAACGGACAACTAATCTGATTAAAACATCTAATTAGGGAAGCATGGAAATTTCAGCGAGAATGATTCTGATTTTGCGCCAGTTGAGGCTCATGCAGCATGTCTGTATATTAAACAATCTCTTTAAGAAATCAAAACAAATCCACACACAAGAAACATACTGCGGTAAAAAGGTTGTTTTTATATTTATAACATGACACAACTAAGAGAGGGCAGTTTTCCCTGAAAACAAAATTTTAAATTGATTTTATATACAGTACAATATTGTCAGTGTTGACTGTTTTGCTCGATTTAGTTAACGAAAATAGTTCCGAACAAAGATCACAGCAAAACAGTCGCGCATCTCTGAGCAACAAAGAGCAGTGTTTCATCATGGAAAGATTCAGCGTTTTTGAACTACTCATTTGAGTCAATGGTTCAGTGGTCCATTCATAAAGACAGGCACTTGCCTCTTTCTTGAATGAATCAGCCGTCTAAACAAATCGTTTGAATATATGCCTCAATGGCCCTGTCCCAAATGAAACACTTCATGTGCAATTGCTGTCTTATGGACTTACAATGGCCACCGCGTGCGCGTGTACATTAAGTGCACGAGACCGTAGGGTGTCCCATTTGTCATTTTAGTGTTCAGAAGGGTGCTCGCGAGTGCCCCCTTTGCGGCCGCTATGCACCCTCGATCCGCACTTCTGCTGAGCCCGCACTGGGGCAAGCTCTGCAGCAGACTTCCACCCGACAGACAAAGCGGAACCGAGAGGATTTAGGGTGCCATTTGGGACAGGGCCAATGACTCACTCATTAAGACAGCCACTTGCTGCCACCTACTAGTGGTTTACTTTTATATTTAAAAGTAGCTTATCTATGCATTTTTTCCAACATTTCATATTTGTATATTTAAAAAAAAAAAAAGATTTAAAACGCCAAACTCATAACCTTATTTGCTGTTATAATTTTGCAGTGTAAATGCATTTATGCTACATTTCAGCTTCATTAAACTGTGTGTAAATGCATCTAAATGCCACTTCAGCTGCTTCTGTCTCTTCAGTGGAAAGATCTTTTTATTAATACTGATTTCATTGGATTGGTAACAGACTTGTCTTATTAACTAGGTAACTAGTGTCTTATTATTATTATATTAAGTGAAATATGTAAGAGTTTAATATGAAAGATGATGCATGCATTTAATTTGGTTTGGGAAAAAATGCCCTTTAAATAGACAAACAATTACCTGGAAATCAATTTAAATACATTTTACTATGAAGTAACTTTAGTCATATAAACATAATTTCCCAACAACAAAATTATGGCTGGTGAAAATGCTGTGTGGCTAGTAATTTCACATGGCTGGTGAGCAAAAAAAAAAAAAAATATTTATTTGTTTATTATTTATTTATTTATATGGAGTGTTTTATAAAAATCGCATTGCGTTTTACACCTACAGTTAGATTTAAAAAAAAAAAGTTGTGAGTTGTGGGGGTTGAAAAGATGTTGCTATATAATTGCATACTAAATGAAGTACCTAAATAACTTTGTAGCTGCATATACAGCATAGTTGAACTTATTACTATCATATTGACAGCTGACGGGTCAAAAAAATATATAAAAATTCGACACTACAGGCAAAACATTGGGGGTTTGTTTTATCCACAATTTGAGATTTTGGGCTATTTGGCTTTTCATAAAGTGTTTTTCAGACTAGTGTAAAGAAAACATGCAGAAAACACTTTTAAGTGATTATTTTATTGCACTTTATCTAGATATTAATTCTAATACATATCCTTAACGACTGTTTTCTCAATTCCCCCTCCCCCACTTCAGTAGCAATGAGATACACCAAACTTATTAATTTTATTATATGACTATATTCAGAAGTTTTTTTTACTGAAGGGTTTGTTCATATATCTTCTGATTGATTTATGAAACATTTTATTCCTAAAAGAATGTTTTTTCTTTTTTTTCTGTTAATAGTATTTATCTGAACCTTGACTTTGATAAGTCGAGAAAATAAAAATAGAGTTTTAAACCACATCCAATGTTCAAATTTAGGCAAATTAGTAACATATGTATGTATCATTTCTATATTTAACATAACATTTCTTCTGTAATTCAAAAATAAATACAAAATGATATCTTTTAGTTACACTCTTTTACTTAAAATATGAAAATAAAAAGTCATAAACTAATCCAATTTAATATATTGAAACTGTGAAAACTTTTAAGTTAGAAATTACCAAAATTTGAATAGATGTTATTTCAATAACTTGTTTTCCAGGTGAGGTGAGCCAAGAGAAGCTGGAATCAGTTCACACAAGTGACAAGATGGGTGTTTTCAAAGAATCAAAGGCGTGCACTCCAAGTAAGCCTGAACTCTGTGATTACAACATTTACATTATTATTATTAAGTGATTTACACTTGATCACCTGGAATTTCTTTCTTCCTCAGCTGGAAACACAGGACTGATGCTGGTCCCCTGCAGGACGTTACTGTCTGTCATGTCGACTGGGGTCTGTCTGCTCAGGTTTCTGAGGCACTTTCAGTGATATCACAGCAATGCCTTCACTTTACTTTAATAAACCAGGACACGTTCAGCTCAACTCCAAGAATGTGGCAAATGATCAAAACTGCAACCCAAACCTTAAAGAACATTCCTCGTTTCATCATGTTACACATCTACATCCTTAAAAAAAAATGCTATGATCATGTTTCACAATCGTCTGGATCTTGCTGCTCTGTTCTGAATGGGAATTTAATACTAACTTAATACTGAGTTATATTTCTTCCCTGATTTATTTCTATTCAGCTTATATTTTGTATGATGCACGGAATACAACACAGCCCTTGTTTTCATGCAACCCGACTCTATAATTTGTTATATGAGCCTGTGAAATGAAGTCTTACGTCTTACTAACATTGTTTGTGTGTTTTTTCATGTGTCTGGAAGGTGATTTACTAAGAATATTACTCATATAAATGTTACAAATAACTGTGGGGGTGGTAAGAACTTTTACACTGTTAAAAATACATATTTCAAATTAACTTTATATCAAAGAATCCTAATGTTGTTTTCAACATTGATAATAATAAGAAATGTCTCAAATGTGACTGATGATGCTAAAAATGCTAAAATATATTAATTCTAAAATATATTAAAATTAAATTAGTTATTTTAATTTGTATTAATATTTCACAAAATTGTTGTGATCAAACAAATGTAGCATTTTTAAGCATATGAGACTTCTTACATAATCCATTTACCATATTCATTAGTTATTAATATATTAACATGAAATATAGTTATTTAAAAAAAACTTTTTCATTACTTCAAATAACACACACACACACACACACAAAATAATAATAAAAATAAAGAAAAAATTACTAAAACTAAAAAATTAAAGTGAAATAAAAAGTAAAATCAAAATTCAAAATATTATCAAAACAATATATAGCTACATATATAAAACATGTCCAATGTCTATAGACTACTGTCTACTACAGGTGCATCTCAAAAAAATAGAATATCGTGAAAAAGTTCATTTTTTCTTGTAATATATTTCAAAAAGTGAAACTTTCATATATTTTAGATTCATTACATGTAAAGTAAAACATTTCAAAAGTTTTTTCTTTAAATTTTGATGAATCACAGCTCATGAAAATCAAAAATCAGTATCTCAAAATATTACAATATTTACATTTGAGTTTCATTAAATGACCATCCATACAGTATAAATTCCGGGTATCTCTTGTTCTTTGAAACCACAATAATGGAGAAGACTGCTGACTTGGCAATGATCCAGAAGACGAACATTGACGCCCTCCACAAAGAGAGTAAGTCACAGAGGGTCATTACTGAAAGGTGTGGCTGTTTACAGAGTGCTGTATCAAAGCATATTAAATGCAAAGTTGACTGGAAGGAAGAATTTGGGTAGGAAACGGTGCACAAGCAACAGGGATGACTGCAAGCTTGAGAATACTGTCAAGCAAAGCTGATTCAAACACTTGTGAGAGCTTCACAAGGAGTGGACTGAAGCTAGAGTCAGTGCATCAAGAGTCACCATGCTCAGACGTCTTCAGGAAAAGGGCTACCAAGACACTTCTGAACCAGAGACAACGTCAGAAGCGTCTTACCTGGGCTGTGGAGAAAAATAACTCAGTGGTCCAAAGTCATCTTTTCAGATAAAAGTAAATTTTGCATTTCATTTGGAAATCAAGGTCCCAGAGTATGGAGGAAGAGTGGAGAGGCACAGAATCCATGTTGCTTGAAGTCCAGTGTGAAGTTTCCACAGTCAGTGATGATTTGGGCTGCCATGACGTCTGCTGTTACTGTGCTTGATTGGCCAGCCAACATGCCTGACCTGAAGCCCATATGGAATCTATGGGATATTTTCAAGAGAAAGATGAGAAACAGTCGATTCAACAATCCAGATGAGCTGAAGGCTCAATAGTGCCTCAGCAGTGCCACAGGCTGATCACCTCCATGCCACTCCTCACTGATGCTGGAGTTTGTGCTAAACGAGCCCCGACCAAGTATTGAGTGCATAAATAAACATACTTTAAAGAACTTGAACTCTTCTGTTTTGCAAATCTTTTTTTTTATTGATCTTAGGAAATATTATAATATTTTGAGATACTGATTTTTGACTTTCATGAGCTGTAAGCTCTAATCATAAAAAAAAAACTTTTGAAATGTTTTACTTTACATGTAATGATTCTAAAATATATGAAAGTTTCACTTTTTGAAATAATTTACAAGAAAAAAAAAATACTTTTTCACGACATTCTAATTTTGAGATGCACCTGTCTACTAGACTCAAACGAGTTGTGCTCATTGACTGAAAGTGGGCGTGTCGCTACACGCTCCATGTGAATAAAAGAGGCAGTCTGTCACATGAGTGCAGACGTCATCACTGTAATGGCAGCTTCCTTTGCACATTAACACAAGGAACAGCAGTTTACATCTCAAGGCTCGCTTCTCTAAGGTAACTGGTGACTTGTTTGATGTCAGTCGTTCACTGTGTGTGCTCCACGCTCAGAAAACAGCAGTGGATTGTGCTGCCTGAGATCAACACGAGTGTTATTGTTACTGTCTCTTGCATAACATGCTTGTGTTTTGATAAATGAAGAAGCGTCGGCGCGGATCACACAAGCTCTCTCCTTTGATAGGGAAAGCAAATATTTAATAAATAGTGAGTAAAACATAAATAAAAACAAGTATGTTTGCAGATGAATATCATTTATGTTTTTGAAAGCATTGTATTTGGATGAACGGTATGGGAGACTGCCACACCTAACGTTACCACGGACAAAACATAATAAAAAATAAATTCTAGTAAAGTTTTCTGTGGGTTTAATTTAAGTTTATTGATACGTTGTTATGTCCCCGTACACTGCAGAGCTCACGTTTAAATGAATGCTTAAAAACTGACTGTTTAAATATAGATTGTTTATATTGTTGAACTGTAAAGCCCTTCTGTCCAATCAGCTGTCGATATGATAATTCCAGCGACGTGATTGGATGATGTAACGCTGGCCTGTCGATGCTGTAGCTTTTGAGAAGGTGTTTATTTTGTGAATGAATAACCCCAGGCCACAGATTTTATACATACACACATACATAAATAACTAAATTGTGATAAGATATATTTGAAATGTCTATAACTAGAATATGCTGGAATCTTTTCAAAAAATCATTATAGTAACCATGCTTTCCCCTAACAATACTACGATTATTTTTAATAAATTATAATATAATAGTCCCTCATAGGAACAGTGTAAACATGAATCAGAATATTCATTCACTAATTTGATTCCCCCATTCTTTGATAACAATGACAGAAAATGTTATCTTTAAAAAAGAAAGTTTAGTGGTAGTCTTTTGTAAAACGTTTGGTAAATGATTGCATGATCACAGAACAAGATGTAGACAGTTAACCTTTAACTATGGGACGGTCACTTTATGCCACCTGAGAGACCGTCTGTGCAAGGTGCAGGTTAACAATCTCATATCTTTCCAACTTTGAGCTCCACGTTACAAGTAAGATCTCAGGTTCACAGAGGGAAAATGGCAGCAGGTAATTCTTTGTTCACAAAAGCCTTATTTTTTTTTGCACTTACACACACTTGCACAGTCAGAAACGTGTAGATGTCTGTTCTGTCAGTGCTTTGGAAACTTGTTAATTGTAATACCACGTCAATGGACTTGTAAATTGATCTGATGTCACTAGCAGTAGATTTAATTTATGATAATCAAATATCAAGGTTGAATTTTTTTTTATTTTTTTTTACAATGTATTGAACAAATTTTCAAAATAGTGTTTTGGGTTTTTTTTGGTCGGTTAACAAAGGTCTGAAAGTGAAAGGTCATGTTTATTAGAATTAGATATCGATTGAAAAATTGGCAAATTGCTGATTTTTTTTTTTTTTTTTTTTTTTTTTTTTTTAACAGGGTAGTCATTGGTGATGACCAGATGTCATAAATTGCGTGGTGTGCAAATTTAAGTTTGACTTTCGTTTTCTCTCAACAGACGCTATGTCTCCAAAGATCACAGTGGAGTTGCTCAGGCAGCTCCGCCAGGTCATGAAGAACAGCAAGTACATCACAGAGCCCATACAAGCGTACATCGTCCCATCAGGAGATGCACATCAGGTGATATCTCAATACACTAAAACCTGCTTGAAACCCTTTGAGCTGTGCTCCACAACTGTGATTCCTGTGATTTAGAACTGTACAGACTGTGATTTATAAACATGCAAACTGTTTTTATAAACATCTCATCTTATAAACATAGAGCCTGTGATTGATAAACATTCAACCTGTGATTTACAAACATATAGTCTGTGATTTATAAAAATATGGACTGTCATTTGTATAAATACTATTTTATATGTTTATAAACATCTCATAGTGCCTGAGATTTAAAATGTATGTACATACCATGATTTACAAATATATGGTCTGTGATTTGTAAACATTCAGTCTGTGATTTTTAAACATAACCTGTGAATCATTCAAATTCTAACCCACTCTAAACATTTCACCATATAAACATGCAGTGTGATTTATATAGCCTGTGACTGAACCTGTGATTTATAAACATACAGCATGTTATTTATAAACATTCAACCTGTGATTTTATAAATGTACAGACTTTGATTTGAAAGAAAAAAAAAATACTGACTGATTTATAAACTTTCCAGCTTATAAACATGGAGCCTGTGATGTAAAAATATACAGCCTGTAATAAATATATATTTAAGCTTATAAACATTCAACACCCCAGAACCAAAAAATGACTGTGCGTGCGTGCGTGCGTGCGTGCGTGCGTGCGTGCGTGCGTGCGTGCGTGCGTGCGTGCGACACAGGTTGTGTGTGAAGCGTCTAGCGCAGTAGTGTAGTGACACTGGTAGTTAGTGCATGTTGCATGTCGCGCTGTGCTTTCTGTGCTCTCTGCCTGCTACTCTCTGCTTACAGCTGCTGCTGCTGGCTAGCCCCCTTGATAGAGGGTGAATAGAGGAGCCGAGTGCGTAAGCCTCCTCCTGCCAGTACAGAGCCTCTCCACCACCAAGACTCCTGTAGTGCCTCCTCGCGGCCACACACGGAAACTGGGTATCATACGGTCCCAGGCTAAACAGGGGATCTCGGAGCAGCAGTGGGCCCCAGAGTCGCGGTGTGCAGGCCCACCACTGTGTGGACATGTCCTGCTGCCCGTCAACCACTGTCCCAGCTATGGGCAAATAGCCCCACTGCCTTGTGGTGAGTCTATTGAGACAAGGCTAAGGGAGCACACCCTAACAGAAAAGCATTGCGCTGGAGGTGCGCAATAGGCGGGCCTTAACAGATGAAGGACCGGCAACCTCCTGCAGCCAAGATGTGGGACCAGTTGTCCTGGAAACCACCCTTGCCACTGGGATTTACCTCATCATGGTGAAGATAGTGCTACTGGAGATGGCGCACCCCCTTTGGCACTTTAAAACTCTCCTTGTGCAGGTCTCCACCTCTGACCATGGTGATAATATCTGGACCTTACATATGGTTGAAGTCTGACAGCGATGGGGCATCTGTCAACGGGAGCAGGTTTGAATAGACTGGGAGCTCCTAGTCAGAACCCTGCACGGCAGCGGCACAGGTTATTTGGTCGTTATCAATAGGTTACCTACTGCGGTTGAAATAAGGAAAATAAGAAACTATACAGTATAAAACTGGCAACATGGAATGTAAGGACTCTCCTGGACCCACATGGTACCTCTGACAGACCTCACCGGAGAACAGCCCTGATCGCTGCTGAGTTGAGCCGTTACAACATTGATATTGCAGCCCTGAGTAAGACCAGGCTTCTGGATGAAGGTTCTCTTAACAGAGGAAGGGATGGGTTATACCTTCTTCTGGAAAGGTTTCCCTCCAGGTGGACAACATCTCTATGGAGTAGGATTTGCCATCAAGAATACCATTCTACCAAGTCTCACAGAAACACCTGTTGGCATTATTGAAAGGCTAATGACCCTCCATATCCCCCTGGCAAAAAATGCCACACTTCTCAGTGCCTATGCACCAATGTTACTATCTGAGAATGAAGCTAAGGAATGCTTTTATCAGGCACTGGATGAAGCTCTTTGCCAGATCCCTAAGAGTGATAAGATCATCTTGCTTGGGGATTTCAATGCTTGGGTCGGAGAGAACAAGAGAATATGGAGTGGAGTACTAGGCAGGCATGGCATTGGAAGGGTGAATGCAAATGGCATGAGACCATTAACTCTTTGTTCTGAGCATAACCTTAATATAACCAATACCATCTTCCAGCAGAAGGCAAAGTATAAGACCTCGTGGATGCACCCTCGCTCTAAACACTGGCACGTGATTGATTTTATCATTGTGCGGTGTAATGACATCAAGGATGTTCTCATCACTAGTGCCATGAGAAGTGCAGAGTAGAGGTCTTCACGGTCCAAAAATTCGTACCCGAACCCGAAGAGACCCGTAAATATGCTGCACGGAACCGACCCGGACCCGTATTTTATTTGAAAGTGGGACCCGAACCCGTGCAGACCCGAGAAATGCCATAAATGTACTACCCGGACCCGACGCGGACCCGAACCCGACTGGGAAGACACAGACCTGACTGTACCCGTACCGATCGGCACATATTGCACAGCAAATGCTATTAAGTCAATGAACAAGTTGCGAAAAAAACAAAACCTTTTTGCCTTAACTACGTTAGTTTCCCTGACTGCGACGCATACAATCCTCCTTGCCAATAAATTTCCCTCCATGTTAGGCTGTTCCTCTCTCTTGCCGACTGAAACAGCCTTCTTAATCCACTCATTATTCCAGTTTAAAAGTCTACTTGCTGAGATGGAGACGGATGACTAATGCAACTTCGCAGTTTTTTTTTTTTTCATCTGGAGTCAGCTTCGACTGTTACGTTTACCATTTTGAACTACAATAACGATACTTTTTTCTGGTTGTAATAAAGACTCGGAGCATTTTTTTTTTAGCAAAAAATGCACAGAATTATAAGTTCGTTACACTCTACTGCGTGCGTGTTCAATAACAGGTGCGTCTCTTCAGTTTTGTTTCAGCTTTTTTTCCACATCACTCATGAAGGAATCCATGATCAACGTCCGCTTGCAGTACTACTAACATTAACTCCGCCCGCGCTCTGTTTCTGGCGGCTGAGGTAACGCGTGTTTTTTTTCTTCCACCTTATATCCCGCTCACACTTTTCTCATCCTAATTTTACAAACTGCAAGTTACAAAACACACGCATGCTGACTGACACTGATCACTCGCGGGTGCGGTGTTCTCCGATCGACTCGGGTATTACACACAATGTTAAACAGACCCGGGACCCGAAGTAATAGATTGGGACCCGACCCGGACCCGGCTGACCTTTTAAAATATAGACCCGAACCCGGTCGGGTCCCGGGTCGGGTCCCGGGTCCTCGGGTCTCGGGTCCTCCGTGAAGACCTCTAGTGCAGAGTGCTGGACAGACTATCGTATGATTGTGGCCAAGCTCCATATGAAAGTGAGCCCCCCCCCCCCCCTTGCGGCTGCAAAAGCCTAACAAAAAGAAACTAAATTGTAACTGCTTGGGAAACACACAAGCAGGAAATGAGTTTCAACGTCTCCTAGATGAGAAACTAAGGGAGTCGGAACCTTGTCTGAGCTCAGAAAACACCATGGAACAACAGTAGACCTATATCAGCTCTGTGCTTTACGACGTAGCAGCCCAATCCATCGGCTATAAGAGCAGGAACCACCAAGACTGGTTTGACGATAACTCAGACACCATCCATAACTTGCTTAAGGATAAGCACAAAGCACACCGGGCAACTTTAGAAAACCCTTCATCCACCAAGACCAGACAGCATTTGCAGGAAATCCGGGGGAAAGTGCAAAGGGAAACACGCGCCATGCAGAATGAATGGTGGAATGAAAAGGCGCATGAAATCCAGTCTTTTGACAATAAAAATGACATGCATAACTTTTATAATGCTGTCAAAACCATCTACTGACCAATAAATCGCTGCATCACTTCCCTGAAAACAGCAGATGGACTAACACTTCTGAAGGACCAAAATAGTATCCTGTTGAGGTGGCCTGAACATTTTGACACCCTGCTTAATCAGGATTCTGATGCGGACCCCACCATTCTGGATGAACTGCCTAAACTTCCTCCCATCCACAATCTCAGCCTACCACCAACCTTTCAGGAGGTTCTATCATCTGTCCATTCCCTTAAGAACAATAAGTCCCCTGGCACTGATAATATCCATGCAGAGCTACTGAAGGAGGGGGGGTACATATGTATGCGCACCCTCTACCGGTACATCACCCAGGCCTGGAATGATGAGAACATCCCACAGCAATGGAGAGATGCAAATATTGCTGTTATCTATAAGAACAAGGGTGACAAGGCCATCTGCGGCAATAGTAGGGGCATATCACTCCTTTCTGTGGGTGGTAAGGTCCTGGCCAAGGTGATGCTTCAGAGACTCATTAACAACATCACTGAGTCAATGCTGCCTGAATCGCAGTGTGGATTTAGGAAGAATTGGAGCATTATCGACATGATTTTCACAGCCCGGCAGCTTCAGGAAAAGTGCCGGGAGCAACATCAGGACATGTTTATGGCCTTTGTCGATCTCTCTAAAGCATATGACACTGTGCAAAGAGAGCTCTTATGGGATGTACTCCTCAGGTTTGGCTGTCCCAATAAATTTGTTAACATCCTCCGCCAGTTCCATGATGGGATGATTGCTCGGGTGTCCATAGGCGGACAGGGGTGAGGCAGGGGTGTGTGCTAGCACCAGTGCTCTTTAACATCTTCCTCCTATGTGTCACCAAGCTTCTCCATAACGAGATTGAAAATAGCAGTGGCATAACAGTAGACTTCAGACTAGACGGCAACCTCTTTAATATTAGGAGGCTGCAGGCAACCAATAAAACTCTGTAGAGAGCAGGTCCTGGAGCTGTAGTATGCAGATGACTGTGCTTTTGTGGCCCATACTCCAGAGGATCTTCAAACTGTTCTTGCTGTGGCGGTTAGGGCATACACTACCTTCCTTCACTATTGGGGATGAACAGCTTTCAGTAGTGCCATCTTTTAAATATCTGGGGAGTATTCTTGCTGAGGACTGTGGCATCGACAACGAAGTTCAGAACCACATTAAACAGGCATCAGTTGCCTTTGGGAGTCTTTCACAACAAGAATCTTCATCCTTCCACAAAAGTTGGCGTATACCAAGTGGTCTGTGTCACCACCCTCCTTTATAGTTGTGAAGCTTGGGTAACCTACAGCCATCACATCAGGTCCCTAGAACGCTTCCATATAAGCTACCTTCAGCGCATTCTGGGAGTTACCTGGTGGGATTGTTTTACTCACACTAAAATACTTAAAAAGACCAACTGTAGAAGTATTGAGGCCATGATCACCCAGAGCCAGCTGCAGTAGTTGGAGCACGTGATAAGGATGCCCCCATGTCGACTGCCCCGCAGAGTGCTCTACGGCCAGCTACATCATGGTCGACGTTCAGCAGGGGGGCCGAAGAACCGATATAAGGATCAGATGAAGAACGCCTTGAAGAAGTGTAAGATCAGACCCGAGGACCTGGAGGAGGTTGCTGCTGATCGTACCTTCTGGCAAAAGCTGTGTAGAGATGGGGTTCATACGCTCGAGATGGAGAGGACAACCATAAGACAGCAGAAGGCGAGCCAGGAGAAATACAGCCACGGCTGCCACCACTGCCACTACTACTACCATTACATGCATATGCCCCACCTGCAATAGAGTCTGTGGGTCCAGGATAGGACTGTTTAGTCATCAAAGGTCTCACCGTTAAAGGCGTGGACGTCGTCATCGGAATTCGATGGACAACCGAGAGAAAGGGAGTGTGTGTGTGTGTGTGTGTGTGTGTGTTTGTGTTTGTGTTTGTCCCTGTCATGCCTTTTAACATCTATTGTGTGAGTGATAGGCTTCCCTCACCTCCATCCTCGCTGGCTCTGTGATTATGAAATTGCCTCTGATTACGTGTGTGTGAGTGTGACCTCCTGCCGAGTGTTTTCATTCATTCTGCTGGCTGGTTAAATTAGCAGTAATTAGGACTGA
Organism: Aspiorhynchus laticeps; assembly: GCA_023376895.1. Taxonomy (NCBI): domain Eukaryota; kingdom Metazoa; phylum Chordata; class Actinopteri; order Cypriniformes; family Cyprinidae; genus Aspiorhynchus; species Aspiorhynchus laticeps. Next base: position 3,617 of record JALXFT010001392.1, on the reverse strand, counting down.
TTGCTGACAGAGCTGATCTCACTTTTTCCCTTCATCTCTCTGTTTTTCTCACTGCATCCGTTCATTCTGCAGAGTGAATACATCGCGCCCTGTGACTGCAGACGAGAATTCATCTGTGGATTCAATGGCTCTGCAGGTGCGTATAACAGACATGTTCACAAGTCTCTGAGGTCCAAGTCAAGTCTCAAGTCTTTGAGGTCAAGTCTAAGGGTGAATCCCATTTCTCTGTCTTACCCCTTCCCCTTACCCCTTCCCCTTAGTTTTGCGCGTTCACGTGAGAGTAAGGGCTGTCCCAATTCTCGTTTTGATCGAGGGGTAGGGCTAAGGGCAAGGGGTAGATACCCCTTAAAACCAAGCATTTTCGCGAGCTTACTTGAAACCAAGGGGTACCCAGAACACACTGCGCTACCAGCAACAATGTCGGCCAGATCATCCAGAGAGTCCCATTTTCGGCTTAAATAATTGATTTAAAAATTACTACAGTCTTGTTTTGTGCTCTACACAGTCCCGTACATATATATTTGCAACCATGTTCTTAATTGAAACGTTTTAAAAATCGCTAGTTTGCTAAGCTAACGTTACATCGCTGATTTGCACAACAATCGCAAAAACATCACTAATAAAACCCACGCGATCGATATACACACACTTGCAGACGGCATCTTGGAGGTTTGTGATCCACACTTGTCTCCTCTGGTGACGTAGCAGCCAGCTAGAGACGATGTACGATGACGTGACCGTAACCAAGTGGTGTCTCATTTCATAGGGGTATGTTTTCACCCCTAGCGCTTACCACTCGGTTTCGAGGGACAAGGGCTAGGGGTAAGACGAAGGGGTAGGGGAAGGGGAAGGGGTAAGACAGAGAAATGGGATTCACCCTAAGTCAAGTCTCAAGTCTTTAAAGCGGAGTCCAAGTCACATCTCAAGTCTTTGTTCTATTTATTAGCAACAGTTCTTTCAGCTTGTTATTGAGGCTAAATCAGTTTTGAAATACTGATTTCACGATATGATTTTCTCAACAACAACAAAAAAAACTTGAACACAATTTAAGACAAATTAGAAATGAAAAGGTGTCCATTTATTAATTGTCAGATAAAATGCAGCACATTTCTTTGTAAAATTGAAATATGTCAAACAACAAAACTAAATTTTAAAACAAACCCCAATTAATCAAATGAAATAAATCTCATATAAACAAACTAAGGCTTTGTGCTCTTTTTCAATTTAAAATTAAAGGCAACCACTGTATTTTAAACAACACAATCCAAACAAAGAGGCTGCATACAGGTACATCTCATGTAATCATCTCATGTACACCCCATTATTGAGGTTTCAAAGAACAAGAGATACCCAGAATTTATACTGTATGGATGGTTATTTATTGAAACTCAAATGTAAATATTTTGAGATACTGATTTTTGACTTTCATTAGCTGTAAGCTCTAATCATCAAAATTAAAACAAAAAACTTTTGAAGTGTTTTACTTTACATGTAATTAATCTAAAATATTTGAACGTTTCACTTTTTGAAATAAGTTACTAGAAAAAATGAACTTTTTCACCATATTCTAATTTTCTGAGATGTACCTGTACATCCAGCATGAGCAGTTTCTAATCTAAATTGAATTGTATAATTTCGAAATTTGAAGCAAATACAAAATGGTCTGACTTTAGTTTTGTGAAACTATTCTACATAAACCATCTGTACGACACAAAACCGCAGACAGTGAAGACAGGCTGCATTAATGCAGATTCACTCTCTGCCAGCGGGTGGCGCTTGAACATCAATTAAACATTGTTTCCTTGGTTGCCGCTGTAAACAAAGCAGTGCTGCGGTTATGAACACTAATATGCATTACACGGAGGCAAGATGAAAAGAAAATACCATCTAAACATTTTTTAAGACAGCCAGTTTCCCTCAGAGATACATTCATATAAACTCCTATACCAAATGACTCGTTTTTTACGAGTCTCACGAGTCACGAGTCCAAGTCAAGTCTCGAGTCAGCTGTTCACGAGTCCAAGTCAAGTCTCGAGTCTTTATTTATGCGACTTAAGTGCGACTCGAGTCCAAGTCTCTGACTCGAGTTTCCATCTCTGGCGTATAAGGTCAAAGTATTCAATTTTATTTAATTGCAATATGACAATAGTATCAATTAATATCTTTTTTACTCGATCATAGTGGAGATTTATCAACTATAGAGCTACAGAATCATAGGTGAACACACGCATAGAAACAATGGCATTAATAACAAGACATAGATTACTTGTATAAATAGAAATGGATCAAAAGCAGACAGTATAATAACAGATAAAAAAAAAAAAACCTTGACAATTCTTAACAGTGTCACTACATGACAATGCACTTCACCACACCCCAAACAATTTCACTCAAAGAATGGGGACGTTAAACTGGTATTTGTGGTTCATATCTTATGACTTTGAGAGGCTGCTTTGTCATAGCTCAGTGGTGTGACCAGATGTTTTTGACTGGTGGCCCATGTGTGGCTCACTCAAGGGCAGGATGAAGCATAAACCAACTTCCCTCATATACTAAGACTAAAAAAAAAAAAAACATATATGTGTGTATATATATATATATATATATATATATATATATATAAGTTGATTTATTTCACTAATTCCATTCAAAAATTGAAACTTGTATAATGTATACATTCATTCCACACAGCCTGATATATTTCAAGTGTTTATTTCTTTTAATTTTGATTATAAGTGACAACTAATGAAAACCCCAAATTCAGTATCTCAGAAAATTAGAATATTGTGAAAAGGTTCAATATTGAAGACACCTGGTGCCACACTCTAATCGGCTAATTAACTCAAAACACCTGCAAAGGCCTTTTAAATGGTCTCTCAGTCTAGTTCTGTAGGCTACACAATCATGGGGAAGACTGCTGACTTGACAGTTGTCCAAAAGACGACCATTGACACCTTGCACAAGGAGGGCAAGACACAAAAGGTCATTGCAAAAGAGGCTGGCTGTTCACAGAGCTCTGTGTCCAAGCACATTAATAGAGAGGAGAAGTGAAGGAAAAGATGTGGTAGAAAAAAGTGTACAAGCAATAGGGATAACCGCACCCTGGAGAGGATTGTGAAACAAAACCCATTCAAAAATGTGGGGGAGATTCACAAAGAGTGGACTGCAGCTGGAGTCCGTGCTTCAAGAACCACTACGCACAGACAAGACATGGGTTTCAGCTGTCGCATTCCTTGTGTCAAGCCACTCTTGAACAACAGACAGCGTCAGAAGCGTCTCGCCTGGGCTAAAGACAAAAAGGACTGGACTGCTGCTGAGTGGTCCAAAGTTATGTTCTCTGAAAGTAAATTTTGCATTTCCTTTGGAAATCAGGGTCCCAGAGAGGAGAGGCACAGAATCCACATTGCTTGAGGTCCAGTGTAAATTTTCCACAGTCAGTGATGGTTTGGGGTGCCTTGTCATCTGCTGGTGTTGGTCCACTGTGTTTTCTGAGGTCCAAGGTCAACACAGCCGTATACCAGGAAGTTTTAGAGCACTTCATGCTTCCTGCTGCTGACCAACTTTATGGAGATGCAGATTTAATTTTCCAACAGGACTTGGCACCTGCACACAGTGCC
>JALXFT010001390.1:0-26846 GCA_023376895.1 Aspiorhynchus laticeps | reverse complement strand
ACTATTTGTGTTTTGTTTTTACTTTTCTGAAGAAAATGTGAGCACCAGCTATGAAAAAGACGTGTGTGGTTTTTAGCAAGTTGCTACTGTAACCTACAGTAAGTTTTGAGCATGTCGCCATCCATCTGCCATATATTTTATATAATTTTATCTTATGGAATTAAAAAACATAACAGTGTTAAGCATTATGGAGCATTAATATATTTTTCTGAACAGAACCTGCAAGAGTTCCGTGGAGATGGATGATGTAACCCGTCGTCACGGTAATGAATCTCCCTCTGCAGACACTGATGGATCTGTTGCCGTGGCAGCCATTGCCGCCCGCTGACATTCCGGCCTGCCCCCGTCTGACGGCGGGCAGTGCCAAGCACTCTGCCTGCTGTCACTGAGCTGTGTGTGTGTGTGTGTGTGTGTGTGTGGCGCATGTGTGTGGTCTCGGCCTCCAGCCAGAGCGCTGGCTGACAGGGCCCCCTCACGCAGCTCCGCTGAGAGGACCACGCAGCGCTTGAGAATACAGAAGAGGCCCTGTAAGCGAGCTGCGCACCAGGGCAGTGCACTGTTAAAAATTTTCCTGTTAAAAAACAGTAAAGAACTGGCAGCTTGGTTGCCAGCAAGTTACTGTAAAATTAACAGTATCTTACTGTTGGGTAAAATTACAGTTGGCTGCTGTTTATTAAAAAACAGTAAAGAACTGGCAGCTTGGTTGCCAGCAAGTTACTGTTAAATTAACTGTGTCTTACTGTTGGTGAAATTTACAGTTGGCTACTGTTTTTGCAAATACAGCATAACGCTTTTTTTGCTTTTCTTCACAACTAAACTAACAATGTGTAAACTACAATACAAATATACTGTACGCTATTGAGTAATGGCCTGCTAGTAAAAAGGACATCATTTTCCTCTTGGGTTTTAATATATTTGTACCCTTTGAAATAGTGACTTGAAATTTAACACAAGTAAAGCAGCTTTAAAGTGTTGTTTCAAAACATATCTCTGCTTTATTAAAAAAAAAAAAAAAACGCTTACAAAAAACCTAAATAACATTAAAGAAAATAATTGAAATTTAAGGGGAAGAAGTTGTCATAACAGAAATAAACTCAAAATATTCCCCAAATCAGATTCTGACTTACAGAACATTGGTACAAAATGAAAACAAATTGTAAAATAAAGCCCAAAGCTTATTACATTTATGACAATAAATGTACATTTCAGATGTATAAATTGCTTTCCTGTAGCTCAAATGGTAGAGCATGGCGCTAGCAACGCCAAGATCATGGGTTCGATTCCCAGGGAAAGCAAGAGCTGATCAAATGTAAAACTGTAACTTGAATGCAATGTAAGTCGCTTTGGATAAAAGCGTCTGCTAAATGCATAAATGTAAAATGTAAAATAAATGATAAATAAATTGCTTTAACGACTCTTTAACAATTCATACTAATAGGTCATGCAGGCTGTCCAAAAAATTAACTCTGGACCTAAAGATTAAGTGAAAAACGTAGAGAACACCTGAGTAAATGTTTTTGAGTGAATAAAATTAATGAATACCTGAGAAAAAAAATTGAGATCAAGAGACTCTGTGTGTGCGTGCGTGCGTGTATTGTGTCTTGCTTTCCTGTAGCTCAAATGGTAGAGCATGGCGCTAGCAACGCCAAGATCATGGGTTCGATTCCCAGGGAAAGCAAGAGCTGATCAAATGTAAAACTGTAACTTGAATGCAATGTAAGTCCCTTTGGATAAAAGCTTCTTCTAAATGTAATGTAAAATGTAAGTGTGTGTGTGTGAGTGTGTGGGTCTGTAATACTTGAATAAAGTCCCACTCAAAATCCATCAATTTTTTAAGCAGACTGGAGACACGAGGGTTCGCGGTTTTCTTTTTCTGGGAGACCTTCCCCATCTGCTTTGATATGACTGCTTTGATATGGTCCCCTTTTCCGGATTTATCCCGATGAACCACCTGAAAAACAAATGTGTGTGTTTAGAATTAGTGTGGAGGGAAAAAAGATGGTAACACTTTATTTTAGGGTCTCTTAACTAGTTGTTTATTAGCATGCATATTACTAGCATATTAGCCATTTATTAGTACTAATTAAGCACATATTAATGCCTTATTCTGCATGACCTTATTCTACATCCCTAATCCTACCCAATACCTAAACTTAACAACTACCTTACTAACTATTAATAAGCAGCAAATTAGGAATTTATTGAGGGAAAAGTCATAGTTAATAGTGAATAAGTGTTCCCTATTCTAAAGTGTTACCAAAAAGATTACTCAGAGATAACATATATAAATATTAAAAGTATATAAAAGTATATTCTTGTATCAAGAACACTTCACTTTACTTTGTCAGGAAAGGAAAGCTTTCTTAACAAGCTCAAACACTCAGATCTTTTGGGCTGAATGATGAGTTTCAGTTTAGATTAAAGATATCTCTTTGTTCAAGCATTGACATAACACATCTTATACCCTACTATTTCAGCCATGTCTGATAGAACTGTAACATATGCACATGAACATCATTTTAATGCTAAAGAAGGATGAGTCCTAGATGAATCTGCTTCCTTTCAAGGTTTTCACCAACACCTCACCACCGATGGACATTTTATTTCCTTGACATATTTACCTACTGCTCACTAGAGCTCAAATATTTGATAGGAAATTTCTCTTTTTGATGCTAGATTCCATGTTTATTAGGGCCAAATGTTTCAATGAAACATACATTTTCTGTAAAGCTGCTTTAAAAATATATGTATTGTAAAAAGTGATATACAAACAAAATGTGAAGTGAATTGAATGTATGCATCCAAGTATCTAACCTTTGAATAAATTCCAACGTGCATGCGTCTTCAGCTTGGTATTTAAGATTGAAATTGTTGTAAGTAGAAAAAACAGCTGCAAGCCCAGACATAAAAGCCGGCTGGATGCCCTCACAAATTATGTGCTCCTCAAGGCTGATCATCCAGTGCTGGATTCTTCTTCCTGGTGTTTCACCTGAACCTTTAAAAAAAAAACACATGTCAGCATTGACATAACATTAATTTGACATTGCCAGATTACAAATGAATGCAAGGAAAACTAAAATCCTTTTAAACAGTCACAGAGTTCTGTACTTCTAACATAAGAAAAGCATTTCAACATGGACTGGTCTGGACAGACCTTTAAGTTGAAATGTGGATACTGTAAATTGTGCATTGTATAATTTATTTCACCCCAAAATAAAACCTTCTCATCAATTACTCACTCTCATGTTGTTCCAAACTCTTAGAATTTTAATTTACATTCAGACAACAAAGAAAGCCCATCCACTGAAAGTCCACACAAGTGCATGGTAAATAAAAACTCAATTTCAAACATGCTAGCTTTACACATGAAAACATTGGTTCTCATACTTGGCTTTTGTGTTTACATTTTTAAGTGCTCCAAGCATATGATTTCCGATACAAAAATCCAGCTAATAAGTATTCTATCACTTAACAACAAAACCAACTTGGATTGATGCAAAAACATAACCAACATAAAAACAACAAAACAAGCACAACAGTAAAAATCCCCCTTAGAATAAACATATGTCATAGTAGAACATGCTTACCCAAATTTGCAATCCCAATGACACCGAAATGTTGAGTTTGTTCGTATTTTTTTTTCAAACGGTGGAGGTTTAGCAAATTCTGCAAACTGATAGTCTATTAGCATATTAGCCATTAGCAAACAACACCATGGTTAACAACACCGATCATTTCAGCGTGTCACAGAGATGTGATTTCAATGCAACAGTGTTTGAAAAATCAACTTTGCATAAGAATTATCTCATGACAAATGAAACTCACCCTGTAATTGGGAATAATATAATCCGAGTCACGGAGTCAGAAATCCAGTTGCACTCGAGGATGTCGTATTTGGCGCGTTTATCACTGAAAAGAGCAAATAAAAGATAGTGTCACTTCCAATATCCACTATACATATTAGTTGTAGTAGCAAATGTAATGTATTTTGTCTATGAAATCGAGTAAAGCAAAGGGGAACTTACCTGTTAACAAGACGGATGAAAGTCCCCGCGTGCTCACTGCAGTTTACAAAAATACTGGATAGTAATGTTTTATTTCCTTCGAGTAATAAATACAGTAAAATGCCGTTATATTGTGTCTATGTCATTTTGCAAAAACGAAAAAAAACAGTAATGTACTGCTTTTGAACATAACAGGATTATACTGTTGAAATTCTGCCGTAAATTAACAGCAATTTTTAACAGTGCATGGGTTCATTGTTTCCCAGCCTCTAGACACCGTTTCTTAACCAGGCCCGGGACTGGATGATAACTTTCAAGTGTAAAGAATAATTGACAAAAAGTGACTTGACTTACGTTTTATGTTAAAGAATTTGAAATCGCTGTTTTGTTGGTTGCTAGCCTAGCACTGCACTGTTGATCATGTACAGTTTATAGGATCCGTATCTACAGTATCTAAACAGAGGCAGATACAGTGCGCCACCTTCTTTCAACAGAAATATTATGTTAGTAGTAAAAAAAGTAATTGTGACTTTGTATCCCATATTCCGGACTTGAGTTGTGGTTTCATGCAATTCTGAGGAAAAAAAAACGTTACAATTGCAAGATATAAACAAAAAATTGAGAGATATAAACTTGCCATTCCTAGAAAAAAGTAAGAATTGCAAGATATCTACAAATTCTTTCTCACAACTTCAAGTTTTCTTAGTTTATCTCGTAATTCTGACTTTTTTCCTCTTAATTCTGAGTTTACATCTCGCAATTCTGTTTTGTTTATTTCAGCCATGGAATAATAAAAAAAAGTAATTGTGACTTTTAATTCTAGAATTTGATGTTTATATCTCGTACTTCTGACTTTTTTATTGCCATTGAAATTTTTCTTTCTTAAATTTTTTAAAAATTAAAATAAATTAAATTAATCCCAAAATCTAAAAAAATTTAAACTTTTTTAAAATTTTATTTCCCAATTTTTTTTGCTTTAAAAAAAAAAAAAAAATTTAAATTTTCCCATAAACTTTTTTAAATTTTAAAAAAATTTTTTTTTTATTCTTTAAAATGTTCAAAATCAGAAAAAAAAATTTAAAAAAATTTGTGTTTGGGAAACGAAAAAAAAATTTTTATTTTTTTAAATTTTCCCCAAAAAACCCTTTTTTTTAAAAAATTTAGGGTAAACCTGGCAAATAAAACCCGAAATGGGGGGGGCCCAAAAAACCAAATAAATTTTAAAAAGGAAATAACTTTCCCAAAAATGAATTTTGGGGGCCCTTTGCCTTGGGCCCGTCATTTTTGGGGCCCATTTAAACTTTTTTTCCCTAATTGGCCCCAAAAATATTTTTGGGAAAAATTAAAATTTTTGGGAAACCCAAAAAATTTTTAAAAAAAACTTTTCAAAATTTGAGAAATGGGAAAAATTTGGGAAAAAAGCTAAATTTTTAATTTTTTTTAAAAAAAATGAAATTTTTTAAAATTTTTAAACTTTTATTTTTTTTTTTTAAAAAGAAAAAAACCTTAAAGTAAAACTTTTAAAATAAAAATTTAAAAAAAATGCTAAATTTTGTTTTAAAATTTAAAAAAAAATAAAAAATTTTTTAAATTTCTAAAAAAATTTTTTTTTTTACAAAATTTTAAATTTAAAAGGTTTTTTAAAAAAAATGAAAAAAATTAAAAAAACCAAAATTAAAAATTTTAAAAAAAAAAAAAATTTAAAAAAAAAAAAGGCATTTTAAAAATTTTTTAAAAAAAAAAAAAATAGTTTCAAATTTTTAAGGGTTTGACGGTTTTAAAATTTTGGGGTTTGTTTTTTCCCAAATAATTTAAAGGCTTTTGGGTTGGGCCCTTTTTTCCCCCAACCCCAAAAATTTTAAAAAGATTTTAAATTTGGGAAAATCCCTTTAAGACTAATTTTTTTAAACCCTTTTTTTTTTTTTTTATTGCATTTAAAGGCTAACACAATGAGATTGAACCTATGGAAATTGGCTTCATCAAATTTTAAAGGAATACTCCTTTGTCCAAAAAAAGGCGTTGGCTCTTCCTGAGAAACGTTGCTAATTTAAAATAAAGGTTCTTTTTGGATTATTTCGGGCTTTTAAACCTTAATTTTCCCCAAAAAGGTTTTCCTTAACATTTTAAATCTTTTCTTAACTACTTTTCACTGGCTTCGTTCTTTCCTAGAATTTTCAAAAGTCGTCAAATTGGTGGAATGTGTTTTGTCCGTTTCAAACATGAAAATGACATTTTTCACAAATTTGTTACAACAACTCTACCAAAATTAACAGCAATTTTAAAAAAATTTAAAGCGTTTTTTATTGGAGAAAAGTAATTAGTAAAACACATTGTTTTGGGTAATTTCCATTAATGCTAAATAAACTGCAATGAACAATGGGGTTCAATAAATTAAATGAAAATGTAAATACTAAAAATTCAATGGATTAAGCAAAGTATAAACGGCACCAAGGTTAATTCCCGCCTGAAAAGCACCATTTGTGTTTTTCCCGAACTAAAGAAAAAAAGATGAAAAAAGCACCTGCTCCATTAAACCCCCTTCTTCTTTTGTGTGTGTGTGTTTTGAATGTAATTAAAAGGTCTCATGTTTTAAACCCCATGTGTTTGGTGTGTGAAGTGTGGGTGTGTGTGTTGCTGTGTGTGTGTGTGTTGTGGGGAGGAAGGTGGTATTTTTGGGGGTTTTTGTGTTGTAATTCAGTTTTGATTTCTGGCTGGAGGCAAAATGGGCCTGCGCCGTTGCTGCCTCTGTCAATAGGCTTTAAAGAAAGAAAAAGAAAAAAAAAATGAAAAAAGGGAAAGAAAAAAGGAAAGAAAAAGAAAAAAAAAAAAAAAAAAAAAGGTTCCTTTAATCGTTCAGGTTCTGTAATGGTAAAAACCAAAAAAAAGTTAATGATGATAGTAGAAGAAATTAATAATGATTAATAAAAAGTTTAATAAAAAACCTACAGAAACGACGTAAGATAAAATCAGCAAAACCAAAGAAACGACAACAATGGAAATAATAATAATGTGATAATAAAATAATAGAAATGTAATTACAACAAAGACAGCAACAGGAACGAAAAATAGAGTAGAAATAATTAAAATGATAGATAATAATACGCAGAAATAGTATTAGAAATTTTACAATTTTTAAGGGTGGTAATTCAGACAAATTCTACACCCACTGCAAATTATACAATTTTGTAAATTACCATTTTACATTGAATTGATAATTTGAAATATCAAGGGCCGTAGCTAAGGATTGGGGGCCCCCTGAAAAATATTATTCCCCCCCCCAACCCACCCCCCAAAAACCCAAACCACAAAAACAAAAACAAACATTTTCGTTTCATTAAAACTTCTTTCTTCTTTTTTTTTGTGGGTTTTGTTTTGTTGTAATGTGACTTTTAGAAAATTCTGATTAAAATTGGTTAATTAAAAACCCAAATTGGGTTTTCCCTGTGAAAATTGTGGTGTGTGTGTTCAGGTGTACGTGTGTGCGGTGGGGAAGCACCGGAGCTGGGAACCCGGGAAATCGCGTGTAAACAAGTTATTCCCGAGCGGGAAAAGGTGCCGTGCTGCCGCATGGTTCTTGTAGGAGGAGGGGAGGGATGAAAAAAAGAAAATTTATTTAATTTATTTCGCTTAATTTAATTTTTAAAGCAAAGTGAATAAAATAATTTATATTTATTTTTTTTTATAAATAATGTTAATAAAAAAGAGGGGGCCAAAACGAGACATTGGATATTTAAAGGTTTTAGTTGCTTTTGGAAGGCCAACAAACCCAAAAAAATATTGGGAAATATGGAGGAAGGAATTGTGGAAATGAAAATGATGGACGGCCCCCAAAGGAGATAAATAGAAATTTGGTGGAGTTGGAAAATAAATGGAAGATTATTGTAATTAAAGGAAAGTTGGTTGAGTTGCAGAAGGCAGGGAAACAAGTGTTTAGGAAATAACGACAGGCCAGAAGATTGGTGTGTAATTGTGAAAAGGGGAAAAATAGAAGTTAAAAGTGGATAAAAACAGTAGATACCACGAAGGGCCAGACAACCGTTGATGTTTATGAAATTAGAAATTAAACAGTTTTGGAGGCAAGAAAGGCAAACAGACGCAGGCAAAAAGGCCACCGTGTAAATAATAGAAATATTTTATTTTATTTTGGGGCAACACAATAAAGAAAGGTAAAAAATTGTTAAATAAATTTTATATAATATTTGATTTAATATTACAATATTGAAAAACACAAAAAGTTGAATAAATTTTATAATTTTAATAATTAATTTAAATAATGAATATTTTAATATTTTTCTTTAAAATTTTATTTTATGGGTTGGGGAAAATTGATTGATAAATAGAAGTAAAATTTTAGTTTAAAACATTTTGACAATATTTTATTTTTATAGGTAAAGTAAAATAATAATTTTATTAACAAACAAAAAGCCCCAATAAATAAAATGCCCCCAAACAACTTAAATTGTTTAAAAATAAAAAAGTTTCAAAAGCAATATTTCAATAAAGTTTTTTAAGGCAAAAAAAAGCGAATTAAAAAGACAGCCCGACGGCCGACAGTTGATGTGTGGTAGGGGACGCGACCGCCGTTTGTAGGGTTCCGTGACCTGGGGGTTTTTTTTCCCTAATAGTTGGTCCTCCCCCCCACACACCACCCCTTCCCCCCGTATTCCCTGCCCTTCGAGAGGAACCACGGCTTCGATTTGGGCGGCGCGGGGCGGATTTATGACCCGGGTTCTGGGGGCTGGGGCTAGAACCGGTCTTTTTCCCTGTTCTGTTCCTCCCATATTAAGGGTAATAAAGGAAGGAAGGATAGACAAACGGAAAAAGGAGGGGGTAAAATATTAGTAAATTAAAGGAAAGGGTGAAACCATCCTGTAAAGGTGTTTTATGACAATTAATACAAAAAAAAAAAAAACGGGGCAGGAAAGTCCCGGCAAACATGTAAAATGGTCCGGGCGACCTCCCTTTCACCCCAGTCTTTAATTGGTTAAATTCCTTTTATTTTAATGGTTCTTTAAGCCACATCCGTGGGCGTGGAATATGGGTGGGGAATGAAGACTTCACGTGCCAGGCTGTTTGCCCGCTGCCAGGCCCGGGGTTTTGGCTTGGGATGAAACCATTTTACCACCGGAGTGTGGAAGAAAAAGGTTTCTAGTTGCCCAGCATGCTTTCCGTGTAGTTCAATTTGATGTTTTTTAGTTTGTATCATTTTTTATAATTTTTATTCCTTAATTACTTTTTATTTTATTAATGCTTTATTGATGATAATTTTAATTAATCATTTTTAAATTAATTAATATGCTTAAACTTTTGTTCACTTGGGTAGGGCTTGCTAAATTAGTTAATGGCCTGTTAATTGCCAACTTACTTTAAACTAGCGGGAACTAACCCTCGAGAATGTGGCAGAAATTTTACTTGCTTTCAAAGAAATCAAAATTGGAAATTTGCCCAAGGGAAAATTTACCCCAGATTTTGAATTAGAAAAGCTGGCCTTTGGCCTGGAAATTTCCAGAAATTCCTGCACTGTCAGAGTTGTGCTCTGAATGCTGGGAAATTTTGTCCATTTGGTAAGTGTAACCATTCGCTTTACCTTTCTAAATTTGTTTTTGCTAAAAACCGTTGCTTTTTGCATTTTTTAATTTGTTGAGCAGTTTATTTTTCAGTTTTCTTTTCAGTTTCTATTTTGCCCCACTTGTATTAATTGAAATTTATTTGGGGCTTCAAGTACTTTGGTCAACAAATGGGATTTAACTTTTCTAAAAAAATTCAATATTTTTTTAATTACTTATAAAATTGTGAAAATTCATATTTTTTTTTTTTTTTTTTTATTAATTTTAATATTCTAAAATTTATTTTATTTTTTAAAAAATATATAGATGGTTAATTATTGTTTATTTACATTACATTAATTTAAAATTTAGAATATATTTTATTTTCCATTGCCCCATTTTTTATGCCCCCACAACTCAAATCCTTAAAAAATTTCATTTCCCATCTTAGAACGTTTTTGGCCAGTCGAATCAAAAACGAGTTCCGAATCTTGCGACCAGGGACTTGTCCAGGTTCCCGTCCTTTCTTGTTTTCGTTCCCTAGAATTGGTGCTGTGTTTTTTCTCAATTTTGGTTCGTCTTCCTCTAAAATCTCTGAGCCCCTCCCCCCTTAACTAATTTGCCTTTAAGGTTTCCCCTTTGTTAGAGGACGTTTTTGTTTTGCGTGGTTATTGGCCGCTTCTTTTTTTTCCGAAAGTGCAAATGAAGGCGGGTCTAGGTGCGGGATTTCTGGGGAACCTTGCCGCAGTTAGGCGCTAAACGAGGGAAATGACGAGGAGGGGAGAGAGGAGGGGAAAGAGAAAGGTGAGGGAAGAAAGGGCCGGGGGGGATCGTGGGGGAAAAGGTGTTCCTGGCTTTTGAAAGGATATTGGGGAGAGGGGAAAAGGGGGGCAGGAATGGCCCCGCCGATGGTGAAGTATGGGTTGGTGGGGGGTTTTTGGGGGGTTGGTTTTGGTTTGGGTTTTTAATTTTTGGCTTCTTTTGGGGACCGGTCACGCGAGCAGGACCATTAATCCGCTTAGGCCTTGAGCACGCAGGCAACGGGGTGGCCAAACCTTCTCTCTGCTCCCTCTTTCTGGGCTTCTTTACGCCGGCCTGCGTATGAAGAGGAGGTTTTTAATTGCTTCATTCAGCCCAACGTAATGCATAAACACATTGATAATTTTGTTGGCTTTGCTTTAGCTATCCGACCATTTCTCGGTTCTTAAATTTACAGTAGGCGTCAACCTGATGGATCTAGAGGAAAAACTTTGTATAATTCAACTTTCTTAACAACGCTTCTCAATAACTGTGTCGTATTTTAACTGTGCATTGATACCGTAAAAGCCCCGGCACACACACAAGCGGTTTCCCTCAGGCCCTAGGTCACCATTTCCCTTTTTCGTCTTCCTTAATCATTTTATTTCCACAATTACTTCATTTTATTTAATTACATTACATTACCCTTTTGCCGCATTTTCGTTAATTCCCTGTCCTGTTTTCCCTTTACCTGTTTTTTCGAATATTTTAACTTTTTCACAAACCCGTTCCAAAAAGTTGGGAACTGTCAAATTGGTAAAAACAAATGCTTTGGAATTTAAATTTCAATTTTTATTCGTAAACTGTACTACAAATGTTTAAACTAAAATTACTTTTGGGAAAAATCTTGATTTTTTTCAGGCTCCACTCTCAAAAAGTTGGGACAAGGCCTTTTACCACTGGTGGTCCCCTCCTTTTTTGTCGAAAATTTGGGGATAAACTTCCAATTTCAATGGAATTTTCCCTTCTTTTAAAAGGTTTAGTTGCTCAATGTCTTTCTTTTTGTTTTTCTTTATGAGGAAATGTTTTTATTAAAATTATATATTTGGTATGGACCTTTTTAGGCCCTATTTGTAATTAAATTTTCATTTCATTTGGAAAATGCAATCTTTGGGCGGTCTGGATGGGACAATTTTTTCTGAACGGAAACCTTTCGAATGGGCCTTTAGAGTTAAGTCCCATGAAACGACTTGCCCCCTCCATGGTCACTTTAACTCGCTGATAACAACTTGGGGTCCTTGTTCAGTCCGGATACGGCTAATTTTATAAAAAATTCTTTTGATTCGTTACCAAGAAATTTTCCATTTGCCCGTCCATTTTAAATGAGTTGGCCCAAAAAACCCTCCTTTATATGTTTAGTTGGCTTCTTTTTTGTAAGAGTTTTGGGAACCAATGGCAGGTATTGTGCACCCTTTTTCTAATTTCCGACCCATGGGATTTAACAGGCACCGATTTCGGCCATCTGGGCCCAAGTCACGGGCTCCGAGGCCGGGACCCTTACGCAAGAGGCAGACTTGAACGGAGAAAGCACGTGAGAATAACCAAACCTTTGCAATTTTTTGAAGAAACTCCTTTCTGTTTGCCCCTTTTTTTTGCAGATTGGGGGAAGGTACCTCTTACTTGCTTTGGAAGGCCTTTTTTCCCTCTGTTGAATTGATTGTTGTTGGTCCTGCTTTCCTTAAGACATTTAATTTTCCGGCCCTTTATTGCCCGTAACGGAAGGAGCCCAGAAACCAAAATCCTTTTGGCTGCTTTCGCTCCTTTCCTTTGATATGACTTTTCTTTGTGTAAAATTAAGAGGATTTTAAATTATGCTTCCTTTTTACACAATTTGTAATGTCCCAACTTTTTTGGAATGGGTTTGATTATCGCTTCTGCGTTGTTAGCCTCTCAACCGGTTTCGTCTGTTAATCTTATTTATTTCGATTAATTTGCCTGGATCATTGAAAAACCTTTGCATTTTCACGTCATTTTCTAACACCGCGTTCTCCATTTCTTCTGTCATTTCTTCCTGTGCTTTGTCCGTTTCCCCTCACACGGCCACAAGCCTTTTTCCCTGCGCTTCACCTCCCATCTCTCTTCGGGCCGCCATTATTAATCTCCCTGCCAGCCCAATTCCCAACCTTGTTCATTCTGTCTTCTTGTTCTTCCAGGGGACTACTCTTACACATTTAAATTTGGCCTGTAATCCCTTAACTGGGGTGCTGTTGCTAAAACCCCTAAACGGATATGGCCCTGGGGAAATTTTTTTTTTTTTTTAAATCGAAAACACCGGTCTTATTTCAATCTCCGCGGTTCCCCACCCCGGATTCTTTGTGTTGGTCCTCCTCACGCTTAATCAAATATTCCCCTCGCTTGGGTCTAACTCAATCTTGGGCGCAGGGTTAATTTATTCCCCCAAACCCCAATTTCCAAGCCTGAGATCTTCCCCTCTTTGCTCTTCTAAAGCTGACTACATTTGAATGGGGTAGGGTTAGCTGGACAGGCCCCTTAGCTCCCAAAGGCCTAGAACCCAACTTTGCAATAAAAAGATGTTTTGTAAAAAAGTAGGAAAAGCATTTTAAAGTGTTTCAATTTCCAGAGGTGAAAACGCGCGATAAATTTTTGTGGTTGTTTTGATCACAAGAAAAACCCAGGTGAAATTCAAATTTTAATTTTCTTTTTTAAAATAAAATTTTACCTAAGAACAACTTGATTTAAATTTTTATTTATTTTCAAAATTTGTATATTTTCATAAAGCAGATTTTTTTAAAGCATGGCAGATTTTTAAATCCTTTTTATACATAACTTGTTTTACTTTGTCAAAATGCTTTTTTCCGCCATGGCTCCGTTTCATAGTCCCCTTTTGCATAAACTTTTTGCTACAGGCCTTTTTTATACTTATTTTATTTCTTCTCCGTTATTTACAGGTTGTCAGAATTTTCCCCTTGGTTTGATCAAAAAACTCAAAATAAATCTTATTAATTTTTATTTTTTAAAAAAAAATCAAAAAATTACCTTTAGAATAAAACAATGAAAATAATATTATTTAAATAAATGTTTTTTTCAAATAAGGGCAAATTTTGGTACCCCTAGAAATTTTAATTATCTCTAATTTTCCCATTCTATTTACAATTTTTCCAGGGTGTTTCGTTATCCAGCCTCTTCCTGTTTCCAAAATATAAATGGGGAAAACGTCCTTCCCTTAATCATTCCAATGGCCGTTATTTCTGTGTGGCAAAAATAATTGGCCCTTGTAATGGTTTAAGAAAAGGCTGAATAAAATTCCCATTTACCTGAGCTAATTAAAAAATCAACAAAAATTTATAATTGCCTAAAGGAATGGAATCTCCAATATGAAAAAGTTTTCCAAAACTGGACACATGGGTACCAGAAAATAGTTATCTCGGGGTAAAAACCTTAAAAAAAAAAATGCAAACAGTAACAATTTTCGGGAGGGTTTCAAAAAAATTTTAAAAAACAAACCCAGAATTTCTTATCAACACATGGAACCAAAGGGATTTCTATGGTGGAGAAAAATTAGCTTTTTCACAAAATAAGGAGTGTTTGGGAAACAGGGTAAAAATCCCCATTTCAAAAATTTAGCTTATTTTTGATTTTCCATACGAATTGGAATCTTGTTTGAAAGGACATGTTCTATAAATCCAACAGTAAAAAAGAGTTATGACCAGAAATCATAAGGGGGGACTTCCAAGGAAATAATCCCCAAAACCTAAAAAAAAAAAAGGGGACAGCCAAAACCAAGTTTCGTTGAATTCCTCCTCTACCAACCCTTAAAAATATAGGTAACGAAGAAAGGAACCCCATGGACTGGTCTATGTTCGGATGAAAATGGTTTGACCTTTTCAGGGTTTTAACCCACAGGATTAAAAAAAGTAACTGTTAAATGGAAATAGGTTTAAAAAGTTTGTTAAATGCTGTTTTTGGCCAATTGTTTAGAATTGATCATATTTATCAATCCAAAATTTACCACGAGTTACCTTCCTCTGTTAATCTTATATTTGCTGTTGTTCTTCCCGCCTTATCACCCCCTTTCAATCCACTTTCATGGCCCCCGCTATTCCCTTCATCTTCTACCTGAACCCCCTTAATGAGTTGGTCCCGGAAAATTGCCAGAAAATTGCCGGAGTGTTCTGGTGAAGAAAAGTCCCGGGATTTTCCGGGTTACCCGGGTTGGGGATAGAACATTGGGGTTACCCGGAAAGGGTTCAAAAGGGATAATTAAAGGGTGTGTTATGTGCCATTTTTTGAGACCTTTTTAAGGAATCCTTCCAAAAAAATTTAAATAATGAAAGGTAGGGATTATTAAAGTAAAATTTCCCATTTAGTAAATTACAGTCTTATAATACAAAAGGTCATTTTTACGGGACTTTACTTTGTTAATCACGCCTTCCAAAATCATCTTAATCGCTCTGCGATCCGGGAACAAATCCGGAACCATTCCCTTATTTTCCTCTCTTTGAAACTTTGTCTCTTTTCATTTTCCCCCTTTTTTGTCTATTTACAAACCTTTTAACGTTCCATATTAAAAAGGGTTTCTTCAAATGCATAGGGGCCCCCTCAATGACTTGGGCCCGACCCATGACCGGCCGGTCCTTGGGGCACCGGGAATTTCCCGGTGGCCTGTGGTTTTCCCCTCCCTTTTTTTTTTATTTTTTTTATTTTTATTTTTATTTTTTTCCTTCCCAATTGCCAAATTTCATTTAATTGTATTATAATAAATTGTAATTATAAACGGTTAGTCTTCGGCCGCACGTTTGCGTTCCGAAAACGGGAAAAGTATGGTGGGATATAAGGGAAGGCAGGAAGCAGTTAAATTTGGAAATTACTAATTTTACTTATATAGTTTAGTAATAACTCTGATTTTGCTTTATTAACCAAGTATTAAACGCAGACCTGTTAAGGCATAACCCCGATTTAAAAGTCAAATATTGCAAAGGAATATTACATTGGAAATTAATTAAAAAAGAGGAGTACAAAGGAAAAAAGGGAGCAAAAACATAAAAAAATATAGGACCCAAAAATACAATTTGGTTAGATTAGGATTTTAATGTTAATTTTATTTAGGATTAGGTTTAAAAATTTGTTTTAAATTATTTTAGAATTAATTTGTTAAATTTGGGATTTAAGTTTTTGGAAAATAACAACATTTGTAAACAAAGCAAGATGGTTGTTTTGAAAAGGTGACAAGTTCGAAAAAGCAGATCTGGGAAAATGAAGGGAAGAAAAAAGGGAGTGAAGGTCGGGAAAAAGAAGAAAAAAAAATAAGGCGTTTAAAAAAACCTTTAATTATTTTCCACCCCGGGCTAAAGTTGCCTTTTTATGTGGGTATAAAATGGCTAATAGGGTTTCCGTTTGAAATTTGTTGGGGTTGGGGCCTGGATGATTAATTTGGGAAATTTTGTCCCAGTCCGCCCCTACGTTATACTTGGGGAGAAACTGGAGGTAAGAGCAGAATTCTTTTAAAAACGTCCCGGGAACGGCGGTGAGCATGGCTTTGGGCGCAGGAACCTTTGATCTCCCCTTCCGTCGCCCTTTGATTCTTCCCTTCCTTTTTCCTCGCTCGCTTGCCTCTCCTTCCTTTAATTCCTTCCGCCGTTGCCTCCCCTTTAAGACCTTCCCGCCCTGGTTCCTCCACCATTGCGCTGGAAAGGAACCCAAAGATGGGCCGTTTGTGTGAAAAAGAGCGGAAATGGGGGGCGGGTTACAAAAAAAGCTGAAATTGGTCCAACAAATCCGATATTTTACCGAAAGTAGGCTCCCAGATTTTCTTAACCAGGGATCCTTCAGCTCTTTGGGTTTCCAGTGATTTTTCCAAGTAAAATATTGTTTGGTGAAAATTCCCAAAATAAAAAATTACCTTTACTTTCTGTGGTCTTAAAAAGTCTTAATTTGCCCTTCCACAAATTAAGGCCTTAAAGGTCTTAAATCAAAGCAGAAAGTCTTAAAATTAATAAAGTAATGGCATTAAATGTTGCATGCACTGACAAAAATGAGTGTCTTTGTTAGTTTTTGTCTTGTTTTCTATCACAAATATCTAAACATCCTTAAGTCAAGATACATTTACTTGAGTTGGAAATTGAACATAATAAGTCTTGTTTTTTGAGAAATTGAACAAAATTAAGTGAATTTATGGATTAAACAAGAGCAAATATCTGATGTATGAAAACTTGTTTTCACTTTAAATTAAGTAGATTTTTCTGAGCCCATTGGCAGATATTTGTCCTTTTTTACATCATAAAGTAATTTAATTTTGTTAAATTTCTCACAATTTTTTCACATACTAAGACACAAATACTAATGAAGAACATCACTATTGTGCAGTGTGATCAAAAGATACAGTAAAAGTTATTTCCATATTCTAGTTAAACAATTTTTGTGCATAAAATTAAAAAAAAAATAAAAAAATGGGGGGGAATTTTTTTCAATAAATTTTTTCCCATTTTTTTTTTTTTTTTTTTTTTTTTTTTTTTTTTAAAACCAAAAAAAAAAAAAAAATTTAAAATTTTTTTATTAAAAAAAAAAAAAATTTATTTTTATTTTTTTTTTTTTTAAAAACCCAATCCCCTTTTTTTTTCCAATTTTCCTTTTCCAAAAAAAAAACCCAACCCAAAAGGGGGGGGCCCCTTTTTAAAAAAAAAATTTTTAAAAAAAAAAAAAAAAATTTCTTTTTCCCAAAAAAAACCCTCATTTGCGGCCGGGCAGGGGGGGCGGGGCCTTTGCAACCTGGAAAATTTCCCCAAAAACCCGAAGGGAAAATTTTTAATGAGACAGTCAGTTGATTGTGGCGTATCAGAGTCTAAAAGCTTAGTGTGTTTGTAGCGTCTCAATACCCTGGTTTCTTATCCTAAAACACTTAAGTGAAGTCATTTTCTCGTGCATGAAATCTGAGAAATAGAAAAGAGAAAGTGCAACAAACAACAAGACCTAGATTATTATCACAGGAAATTACACATTTCTCAGCATTTGTGTGAGATGTGGCACTTTGCTGTCACCTGTGCATCATTTTCTGTAGTCATTTTCACTTTCTTCTAAGGCAGCATACTAACTGAAATGAAACCTCGCAAGTAAATGATTTGGAAGACTCAATTACAATTCTGTGGATTACACAAATAAAATTTTGCACAGGAAACACAACTGTAGTCATTAGCATGTTGCTAAGCTAATGCCGCAATACTCTGTGAGAAATAAATGTCTAAATTTATGATGTTTTGAGTGTAATAAACAAAACCTAGCAGTTGCTTTTACAATGTTTCTAAAACTTTTTATTTTGGCTACTTTTTTTGTTTACAAAATATGAATTGAAAAACTGAGATGGTGAAAAACTTACATTATCAAATGTAAAAATAATTGAAAAAACTGAAACTACAACTATGACCTAAAATTTAAAAAAAAAAAAAAGGACACAAATTTAAGTAACTGAAATGACATTTAGTCATTTAGCAGACACTTTTATCCAAAGCGACTTACAAATGAGGCAATGGAAGCAATCAAAATCAAGTTTTGCAAGTGTGTTTGTGACGAATGTTTTATAAACAAGGCCCAGTTCGACGCTGGATTTGCACATTGTTTGATACTGAAAGATGGAGCGTCATGATTTAGCACGGCAGATGGTAAGTGAAACGGCATCAAATGTCTCTGTTTTGCTTGTCACTCTTTAACTCCGCCCAAATATAATAAAACTAAAGACTTTTTGGAGATATGAAGGATGCAATACTACTCTAGGTACTCTAGATTAACATGAGATTGGGTGAAACTGTGTGTGTTATGTCCCCTTTAAGAAAACTAAATTAATTTTTTAACAAAAACGAAAATTAAGTTAAATTTTAAGGATAAATAAATACAGAAATACAAAATTGATCAACCTTGATCTCATGACAAAAAGTACCTGTGGGAACTTTTTCACAAGACGCGAAATACGTAGCGCCATGTACGTTTTGTTACATATTTGATGTGAAATGTCCACTGAGTGGGCTAAAAGAGTGTTTGTTTTTTTTCCCCGGAAAGAGGATGAAATACCATTGGCGGGTTAACTTAAGCTC
Source organism: Aspiorhynchus laticeps (assembly GCA_023376895.1). Lineage (NCBI taxonomy): Eukaryota > Metazoa > Chordata > Actinopteri > Cypriniformes > Cyprinidae > Aspiorhynchus > Aspiorhynchus laticeps. The sequence continues at coordinate 8,456 of JALXFT010001390.1, read as the reverse complement.
CTGACTTTTAAAATAATGACCCGCAATAACCTAAACCTACCTTAAAAAATTACTTAAATTTTACATAACTTACCATGGATGCCAGAAGTTATTAAAAATGGTTCATATTTTACCGAAGTTTAAATTCCGTATTTTCATTTACGTATTTTATTTTTAATTAATATTATTACCTTTTTATTAATTTTTACCATTTTCATTAATATTATTACCGACCATTTAAGTATTATTTATTTTATAACAGATTACCCCATTTAAGAAACATTTTAACAATATGCTTAGGTTTTTTTAATTTAAAATTTTTTATTTAAAAAAAATCAAATTTTGAACAATATGATTTTAATCCCCCCTACCTGTAAAATAAATAACCTACATTAGTTCTATAATATTTTTTAATTGTTAACTTTTCTTTTTAAAAGTCAAATTCAATCTTATTTAGGAAATAGCAAAAAACATTAATCCCCTCCTTTTATTGGCCAAAATAAATCTGAAAACAAAAACAAGAAGCCGCAGCAAAAATTTTGAACTAAGATTTTTAATTTTTAAAGGTCTTTGCCACCGCCGATTTAGATCCAAAAACGAAAAGGTAAATTCGAAATATTTTTACATTTAAAATAACTTTCATTTGAAAATTTTTAAAATTAATTTATTTCTTATAAAATGAATTTTAATATTATATTTCATTAATTCCCAGAAATTTTAAAATTGCGATCTTTATTTTTCATTTTAATAAAATTTTAAAAATTGAATTTTTTTTAGGAACTTTTGATGAAAAAAGCCAAAGTAACATTTACGAAATAAAAAGATTTTTAACTTTCACTTACCTTCAAGGCTTATTAGTATTTTTTCATTTTATTTACAAAAGGGATGGCATTTTAAGTTCAAAAATTTCTTTTCAGATAAAGCTGTTGCGAAAAAACAATTGAAGCTGTTTTAACATAACTTAACAAAGTTTTTAGAGTCGTTTTAAGTTTTAAAATGTTAAAAATTCGCTTTGATTAAGGTAAATTAATTTTAAAATTTTCAAAAGAAAAATTTTTTTAAATATTTAAAATAGTTTTGGCTTTACAAATAAATCACTTGGTACAAAACTTTTTAAAATCATTAAAAATCTTACTGTTCAAAAACACTGGATTTGAAAATAAATAATATATAAAAATATTTATTTTTAAATTCAGAATTTTCCATCAAAGTTGCAAGTCTGATGAAAACAGCAAATGGGACAGGCAATTTTTTTCTTTGTCTTTAGTTCCAGTGATCTTGACTTTAATCACAGGGAAAAGATTACCCGAATAACCTAAGAAAAAAAAAAAAAAAAAAAAAGATTATTTTTAAAGGGCATAATTTAACAACTGCAAACGGTGCTTTGCCTTTTGTTAAAAAAACTTTAAACACACAACGACCACAAGGGAAGGACAAATTGGAAATCCCAATTAAAAAAAGTTTTTTTCAAGCTTCCAATTTGAGCCTGGTAAATCTGAATTTGGGTTTTTCAGGGGCGGACTTCCAAAACCCTACTTTTGGCCAGACGGCCCACCAAACGGCGGAACACAGAAAATAAAGAGGGCCCAAATAACCTTTTTGGGAAGGAAAAGAAACTTTTAAAATTTTTTTACGGGGACAGTTTTTCCTAAAGTTTCAATTTCAGCCAAGAACAAATCTGGTATTGCAAAGAAGCGAATAGTGAGAAGCGGACGAGGCCTTTTAGGTACAATTACAGATTTGTCTTTTGCGGGCTTCTCTTCATTTTAAAAAGAGCTCCTTTGAAAAGATCAAATTATTTTATAAAAATTTTACAAAAAGTGAATATTAATCATTTTGCTTTCAAGTTGGAAATCCGGGACGATAAGGGGCGCCGGTTAATGAATTCCATTTGCAAGTTTGCCCCTACCAACAAACCCATTCTTCTGAAAATTTAAAAAACTCCGATTTTGCAGGAAAATAAACAAAGGTATCTTTACGTGAGTCTTCGCATGTTAAAAACCCCCGAAAACAACCCGGGAATTGGGATCGGCAAATGCGTAATTATCCCTTTTAAAGTTAGATTTTTGAAGAACGGTTGCCACGCTTTTGGTAAAAGTAGCAGACTATCAAGGCGATTCCTTAGTTTATTTATTTGATTTAAATCATTTAATAAACCAAGTTTATTACCTCCTGAACAAGTTTGATTGGGTTGAAAAATCAATTTTTTCATAGCGTATTAGAAATGTTAATTTACCCTAATTTAATAAAATAAAGGAAAGGGTCATGGATGGTCTGAAATGAACCAGGTTAAAAATGATGTTGTCAAGGATTGACTCTTGTATAGAAGGAAAATGGTTGTCAATGGTTAGTTTTGGCACCAACCAGTTCTGCTCTTAAGGCGGGGCTAACACAGTTTTGGACATTCTTTAAGAAAACAAGAATTAACTGAGGAGTTAAATTAAGGCCAAAAAAACAGCGAATTGGAACAAAATTGTATAAATGGGAATCAAATGAAAAATTAAGAAGGTCAAGATCTGAATGATTATTGGACAATGGGTAAATGGTGATTATTCAAACCAAACAAGGCAATTCGAGTATCAATGTTGAAAGTTAGTAGTAAACCCAATAAAGCCTATAGAATACTAAAAACCCAGTTTAACATAACGTGTTATGAAGCGTTTTTAATTGTAAAAAAAATAATGGTTGTTGGCAAGACAAGCTTATCCCAAACCTCAAAGGAATTCCAATATTTTTGGAATTCGTTATATTTTTTCATGGGACCAACTCATTAAACAAGACTAATAATCCTAAACATTATACCATTAAAGTTCCAATGGTAACCAAACTCTTTTCCGGGAACATTAATAACAAGGGTAAAAGAACAAAACTCTTCTTAGCTCATTTGGCAACACTGGAAATACAAGTTACCTTGAGAAAGCTCAAAAGGCCACAAATCAAAACAAACAATAAGGGAATGAAGTTATCCTTACCTTATTATGGAAATCCTGGCTATTTTTCATTAATAATTCCCTAGAACAGTCCTTTAAAATTCCAAGATTAAGAACGTTAGAAATGCCTTTAATTAGAACGAAATGGAGAAGAGCCCTTTGAAGAGGCAACCATTGACAAATGCCAAGTTTTGAAGCCCATTTTGGGAAAGGACTTAAAAAAAAAAACCACCAAAAAACCAAGGAAGAGGGTTTTCAAAGGTGTTTTTGCCCAAAAGTTGGTCTAAAGGACAAACAAATATCAGAAAAAAAACAAATAAGTGATCTGATTTTGGTTGGGCTTTTTGCGTCAAGGCACCATTACGTTTAAGCGAACCGGAATACAAGGACAGAATTAGTTTTTAAAATAAATTGCTTTCTGCAACCGGACACTGAAAAGATTTAAAAGTTCAGCCAGTTCCACAAAACACCAGGTTTCCCAACTTAAACAAGAAGGTAACAAAGAAAAGTTTAAACCACACTTTGATTTCAAACTTTTCTTTGGGTCAGGAAACTTTGGAAATGGGGCGGCATGGTATGATTTCCTTATCCAAAGGTGAAATAAAGAAGGTGAAAAATTGTGATTCCTTTCCTAAAGGAAGAAACATTTTCAAGTTTATAATAAATACAAAAAATATTTTTTTATATGGGTAAAAAAAAAAGGTGCAATACTTGTTCACTTAAATTTGTTTTAAAGGAAATATTAACATTACCCATTTTATTAACGGTAAAAAAAATTCCAACAAAGGATATTAAAACCACTTAAATTTTACAATGATGATATTATTATTAAACCTATAAATAACCAAATGTAAAAATAAAATCCTTATCTAAAAGTTCTTCTATTAAATACCAAAAAAAATAAAAAGAAAATCTTATAAATTCATAATCCTATTTAAAATAAAAATTTAAATACTTTCCAAATTTAAATAATTTAAATTCACAAAAGGAATTATATGTCTTAACCAAACATATTAATGGATTATAATTTCCTTTAAAGAGAAAACAAATCCAAAAGGGTTTTACGGAAAATTAATAGAAAAGGTAAAGGATTACTAGAGGACAACCGAAGAACAACAAAGAAAGGATAGTAGAAAGATGATAGAATTTAATTGGGATGGAAAGGTTGGTAACACACACACAGTTAAGAGCATACAAGCGCTGTGTGTGCGTTGAGAGGGTTGGGTTTCTAAATGACAGATCATTATCATGCTAATTAAAGCATTTTGTAGCTGTGACTCGTGCAGTATTTGTGTGTGTGTCTAATTAAGGCCAGTTCATCAGCGCCCAGCTCATTTACACCGTGCTAGAGCGACACCCTGATTCAAGCACACGGACAGTAATGAAGCTACTAATTATTATAGCACTTTAACATATTTAGCCTTAACTGAGCCAACCCCGAACAGCTGAACCACATGAACCTAACAAAGCTTCAGCAGTTCAACACAACCTAGCACAGCTGAGCCACCCAAACACAATCCAACACATGCAGGTAAACCCAGAAAAGCTATAAACTACACATCTGAACTTCATCAAAACATCTCCTTTTTTGGACTACAGAAAGGCTTTTGTGAACAAAATGCACCCAGCATGTCATGAAATTCAATTCATCCACAAAATGCATGCATTTTATGATATGCTGAATAATTCACAATGTTCTACATTTGAAGAAGATATATCTAGTTTTCATGTTTTTTTTATAAATGTGTACATTTAATTTACAATAATAATAATAATAATAATATAGTAATAAAACAATTAAGATGCACTTTCACTAAGATACACTTTTAAAATGATTTGCACTTTCCTAATCAATATAAAAACAAATTAACATATTAATATAAACAATATATTAACAATAATTAATATAATAACATAAACAATTATGATATTAATCTAAACAAATAAATAAACATTTATATAAACGTTAACATAATTAATGAATAATATAAATGAGAATAATTGATTAAAAACAACAATTTATAATTTATTAAAAACAAATTAATATGTAAAATATTTTTAATCTTTGATCTAATTTAGCTCTTTCTTAATTAAAATAAAACAAAATATATTATTATAAACAATTAAGATATAAATATAAATTTATATTTTGCATATTTTTCTTAATATAAAATAAATTAATATATTAATATAATTAATTACAACATTAATCTAAACAAATAAAGTTAACAAACATGAATATAAATTATACACTATTAATAATTAGTAATAGTAGTTCGTAAATTAATACAAACAAATGAATATATAAAATTATGGAATATTTAGTTACATTTTTTGCACTCTTAATTGATGTAAAAGAAATCAATAAATGTTAATTTCATCGTCTAAAATTATATATTATTTTAGTTAAAGTAAAATGGATTAAAACTATATTAAAGAATATATACAGACAGACAGACAGATAGACAGATAGAAGAAGATAGATAGATAGATAGATAGATAGATAGATAGATAGATAGATAGATAGATAGATAGATAGATAGATAGATAGATAGAGCATATTAAGATCAGACCCAAAACCACCTGTTCCTCTGGTGATTGGATATAAACTGAACTCAAAGCAGCACCTTTACCTTAGAGGATTTATTCTAGTGACCCCCGTTGACTCAGTAATGTTGGAGACGGCACGGCCTTGGTTCGGTTCAATGAAGCGTTTCCTCGTGCTAATGCTAGAGGCTGGAGAGAGAGAGGTTTAATTAGTGACTTAGTATTGATCAGCGCTGAGGTTACCTTTGCTGACAGAGCACAGTTTGAGGGGCCGCGTGTGCGAGCGCTTGCGTAAGCCAGTACCAAGAATGTAATTAAGAAATTCAGAAACCGCTGGGGTGCTGCTGGAAATTGGGATCCTTTGGTGCGCAGTGTGTGTGTGTGTGTGTGTGTGTGTGTGTGTGTGTGTGTGTGTGTATGTATGTGTGTGTGTCTCCTGAGCCATTATGACACTCATAATGATCTATTGTTGTCCTTATCAACCAAGACAAACATACTGAGAAGAAACTGAGAATAAAATACGGTTAATGAGCATGAGGGGCCATTACAAAAACATATTGTATATTTACAGTGAAGGTACACAAATATCATGGTACTCTGATATATACCATGGTACTTTAAAAAAATTACTCAGAAGTAATTCCAAAAAATACCATTGAGTTACCATGGCACCATGTACAAAAACATTGTAAGACCATCGTAAATATCTGAAAAAACACAGAAATTCCATGGTAAATGTAAAAAAAAAAACATGGTAATACAATGGAAAATCTCCAAACAAAACTGTAGTGCCATAATAAATATAGTAATACTATGTTAAATGTCTAAAACAAATTGGTAATACCATGTTTTTTTTAAACATAACACTAAGATAAATGTCTAAAACATGGCAACACAATGGTAAATGTCTGAAAAACATGGTAATACTATCATAGATATCTGAAAAAACACAGCAACTCCATGGAAAATGTCAAAAACATGGTAATACAATGGAAAATGTCCAAACAAAATTGTATTACCATAATAAATATAGTAATACCACGTTAAAGCTGCAGTCCGTAGGTTTTGCCTCTTTGTCGCCATCTCTGTTTGAAAACCTGGAATTGCAGCTGTGTACGGAATTATTTTCCGTGCGTGAGTTGTGCTCCGGCACGGCTTCAGCGCGGTTGAATCTAATGTTTTGAGGTGAATGTGTAGCTGTCAGTCATCGCACTGGTGTGGATGTTTACTGTACTTCGCAATCACAGATTCTAGCCTACGTCTTTGAATATATGACCTAAATAAGAATTTTAACCAGTAACAAGTCTGCCACGTTTGTTCTGACCAACTGAGGAAAAAAGCATTACAATAAATCGCGCTACCAATGGTGATTTAATCTAAAGATCGGTTAGCTCATATCACATGAAACCGTGCAAATTATTATTATTGTTATGCTTTATTCTCAAATTATGAATGTTAACAACAGCAGCATTGCGTGACTATGAGTATAGTGTGTATTAGCATGTAGATTTCAATTTCTGTACAGTCTAATCTCATTTTTATACCATTCGAATTTCATATTAAGAAATTATTTTAACCCAAAAAGCAAACTATGCTCCCTTCGAATTGGTTTTCTTTAAAATACAAATCTTGTGTAATCCAAGGCTATCTGTAATCAGAAGCATATTTAAAACTGGAATGTAATTTAATTTCATTCACATGTGTTTCATAAACACATAATCCTTTCTGGATTACAATCCGCCATCAAAATGATAAATTTAATTATTCTAGCTGCTGTGAGAAAAGGCTAAACGATCCGCCACCTGCAGGATCCTCACATGCGATAGCCGTCTTGCCGGGAAAACTTCTTTATGTTTACAGACGTGACGTAATGACGCAGTGCCATGCTCGAATTTCCCGCGGAAACCTACCCATACCACTCAAATTAGAAAACATTATTATAAGATAACCGTTGTGAATATGGCTAAAGTAAGGCGATAGTTTTGAACACTGGCTGGTTATGTACTTGCTCAAATATTGATTTTGGATAATTTTTAACCAAAAAAAGTTACGGACTGCAGCTTTAAATGTTGAATAAATGTGATAATACCATGGTAAATGTTTAAAAATGTCTAAAACATGGTAACATAATGGCAAATGTCTGAAAGACATTGTAAATGCCCACAAACAACAGAAATTACAATGTAAATGTCAAAAAATCCTGGTAATATCATGATCAGTGTCTGAAAAAATTGTATAATACTATGATAAATGTTCAAAGACAAGATAACAACATGGTAAATGTCCAAATGTAATTTTGTATTAGTACAAAAAAAAACAGTAATATCATGGAAAATGTTTGAACCCCCCCAGTAATACTACAGTAAATGTCTCAAAATAAATAAATAAATAACCACAAAGCAAATGTTCCATGTTACATCTATGGAAAATGTCCAAAAAACATGGTAAAATCATTATAAATGTCTGAAGATAACATAGTAACACTACGATAAATGTCCAAAAACATGGTAGTACCAAAGTAAATGTCCAAACAACAGCAATAGCAAATGTCCATGTTTTTTTCCAAAAAAAAAAAAAACAGTAATAGCATGGCACGTCTGTAAAAACATGGCAATACCATTATAAATGTCAAACAACATGGTAACAGCATTGTAAATGGTCCAAAAAAAATGTAATAGCATGGTAAATGTCAAAAACCTATAGTAATACCATGTTCAAAATAGCATGGTTGAAGAGTGTTTGTATGCATAAATTTGTGCTCCAAAAAGTGAACTAAGAACATCTCTCTCTTTAAGAGCTTTGAATTCACTAGTCGAGGGGCAGAGACAGGAAACCATGGAAACCAGAGGTTTTTGATAAATAGCTGAAGTGGGTCTCTACATGTGTTTGCGTCCTGTGCTCTGTCATGTCTGCTATCTGTAAGTCCGGACGGTGTGTCTGTGCATGTTTATTTGTGTATTCACCTCAACTAATCTCCAACTTACAACCTACAGTACAGGC
>JALXFT010001389.1:0-47586 GCA_023376895.1 Aspiorhynchus laticeps | reverse complement strand
TTGTCTTGTCTATCTCTTGAACCCTTAGCACAAGCCATCAGGAAATCTGAAGTATCGATTAAAATTCATGACCATAATCATAGTATTTCATTATACGCTGATGATATTATTCTATATTTAGACCACTTTGATGTTTCAGTCTCTAGTGTAATTAAGGAATTTGTTAATTTTAGTAGCCTATCAGGATATAAAATAAATTGTAGCAAATCTGCTTTAATGCCAATTAACAATGTTAAGGTTATTTGTTCTATTCCCTCATTTATCCCTATTAAGGAATCTTTCATCTATTTGGGCATTACCATACATAAAAACATTCATAAGATTCCCAGAGACAAAGGTCAAAAATGACATTCAAAGATGGAAGAATCTTAAAGTCTGTCTCCAAGGAAGAATCTCCACTGTTAAGATGAATTTGTTACATCGATTTAATTTTTTTTTTCTCTATGCTACCACTTTCTCCCCCTCCAGGTTACTTTAAGGAGATCAACTCCATAATTTCTAAGTTTATCTGGAATGATAAATGTCCCAGAATTAAACTTACCACATTACAACATCCTAATAGCGCAGGAGGACTGGCTGTACCAAATTTTGAATTATATTATTGGTCGTTCCAGTTTAAGGCTCTTCATAATTGGGTCGATCCTCAATCTACAGTTTCATGGAGGGTGATTGAAGCTGACAAGGTTAAACCAAATAGACTTCAAGATATTTTATTTACTGGCACAGGAAAAAAAGGGGATAATTATAAATTTGGTCCGGTTGTGGCTAACTCTATTAAAATCTGGAAAACGGTTGAACGTCGGATAGGTGGACCCTTCAAATTCTGTAACAGTACACCTTTATGGCACAATTTTAATTTTGTATGTGGAAATCGTCCATTTGTCCAACCCTCTTGGTCTACTTTGGGTGTAAACACGTGCGGTGATATATATGATATCCAGGGCCTCTGTTCATTTCAGACATTAAGAACCAAATTTTGTCTACCAGCATCTGCATATTTTGTTTTGCTTCAATTACGTTCTGCTCTCAAAGCGTATGGCGTTCCTTGATCTTCTTCCATTTCCTCTCATCCTATGCGGGACTGGATTGCACCATCTGCTGGTCGGCCATCTGTTTCCTTAATATATAATACAATTATTGATTGTATTACAAAAGCTCTTTCTATTAAAACTATTTGGAATAGGGAATTATCTGACCTTAATTTATCTGTCGACTGGGAGAGAGTGTTGTCTAATCTCAGCCTAACATCTAAAAATCTGGCTCATCGTCTTATTAACTTCAAAGTCATTCATAGAGCATACATAACTCCTTACAAAAGATTTAAAATGAAACTGCAGTCAAATTTGAACTGCCATATATGTAACACTACATCATCGGGCACTTTTCTGCATATGTTTTGGGAATGTCCTGTCGTCATCAGTCTATGGACACATGTAAACCTGGTTTTGTCATCATTACTGCGAATTGATTGGTCTGTTAACCCAAGTTTGTGTCTTCTTAATGATGATTCTGGTCTCTGTATTAGTTCAATGCAAAAGAGAATGTTGTTTTCTGGTTTTACAGCTGTGAAGAAGACAATAATCCAGAACTGGTTTACACCACACATGTGTAGAAAAACATATTGGATCCGTAGCCTCCTGCAAATTGTGTCATGTGAATGTACAACGGCGCGAGTTGGTGGGGCCAGGCCTTCGACCATTGATGCTTGGCAGTGTTTTTTGTTGAATATACGTGATTATATAAAGGACTAACTTTTGTGTTCTTGTTGTCCTTCCCTCTCCCCCTCCCTTTTGATTGGACCTTGAGATGTTGAGTATGTGTCTGTTGTTTTGTTTTGTTGTATTTTGGATATTATGTTGTGTTGTTTGTGTGAAAATAAAAATAAAAAACTGTTGATAACAAAAAAAAGGAATAAAAGTTATCTGAGTTTTACTGCCTCTAGTGTTCATTTCAACTGGAAACTGCAGCGATTTGTATGTATACTGTAGGTATGTTTTTTTGAGTTTCGCAGAAATGTAGGTAGAAGTACGTATTTCCAATGAGCCTATGTTGTCATTTTGCCACGGATTTGTTTACAAACAAGGCACAATTCGATGTGAGATTTTCAGAAAGATTGAAACTGAAAGACGATGCTGTGCTGACTATATTTGATCCAACAGTAATGTCGCAACACACAAGTGTGAGTAACTGTCTTGATTACGTGATCACTATTGTTTTGTCTGTTATTACAGATTGTTTGAGATGTACTGCGTATTAACCTAAACCTTATCCTTTCACCTAAATCACAGCAGTGTACATCTGTGTAGGATGTAGGATGTCAAATATACACAACTGTATCAACAATCACAACCAATCATAGCAGTGGGCGTTTACAATCTGCCACGCCTATTCAAACAGAGAATTCCAATAATGGGGGTCAAAACAGGACAGAAAATAGCTTATTACTTCTAAATTATTCTTGATAAAAGAATAGAGAACTTCAGAGAACAGATATATATATAAATGAAATAATGTATAATGTGGTTGTTGTTTAATATCAAACGACAACTAAAAAATGTTGCAAAAAACAACCTGAAATCATCTTAAAGCGATAGTTCACACCAAAAATTAAAGTTCTGTCATCACCCTCAAGTTGTTATAAACCTGTATGAATTTCTTTCAGCTGAGAAGACAATTTGAAGATTGTTTGTAACCAAACAGTTTACAGTAGCTACTGACTTAAATAGTATGAATGAAATACTATTGAAGTCGATGGCTACCATCAACTGTTTAGTTACCAAAATTCTTCAAAATAACTTATTTTGTGTTCAAAAGAAGAAAGTAACTTGCATGTTTTGGAACAAGTGGAGAGAGAGTAAATTATGAAATAATTTTCAATTTTGGGTGAATTCAAAATTCCCATTAAGATGCTTCTTCTGACTGATGGAAGATTGTTCTTCAGATGTTTTGTTATTTCTTTAACTTACCATACTAGACCAGTCAGAATAGCTTGGTGATTTAAAACCAGTAAAACCATCTCATGCTGGTTTAACAGGTTTTCTTATATTCCAAATGGAAGTTATATGCAGCAAATCTGAATAACTATTAGCCTTCACCTTTATTTACTCAGATCTAGTCTTAAAAATACACAAAGTCATGAGATACTCAATTACCACGTTTAACAACACAGTGACACTTTAAAGTTGCTGAACGTGTTTGCACGCAGATCTGTTGGAATTAGTTCATGAATCCATCCAAATTAGCCTTTTGACCAGCCTTTAACTGCTGTCTCCTTAATTACATGGCTGTTTACGCTGTATGTGTGGTCTGTTTACACTGACGTACGTGGAGAGAGAAAAGCGCTCCTCGCACATGAGTGAAAAACCCAACGGTAATAATTGAGTTCTATTTGAAAGGAAAATAAGCAAATGCCTGGCAAATTTCAAAGAGTAATATTTGCTTTGGAATCCATGATTGCAGAGTGCACGACTCCAGGCTAGGGAAAGACCGTCTATGTGCTGCAGAGAGATTTTTTTGATTTATTTTTGGTTAATAACCATAACCTTAACACTAAGCATAGTTATCCAAGTGAAGATAATCATCATCTGAAGTCATTTTAAAATTTAATGTATTTAGTATACACATGTGTGAGGGGACATTTTAAACATGACATGGCTAGTTGATATGAGAACTAAAATGCTGGTGTAATATTTGTAAAAAAAAATAAAATAAATCAGAAACGATTCATTATATATATATATATATATATATATACAGGTATATATATGCGATCATATGATTAATCACATCCAAATTAAAAGTTTTTGCTTATGTGTGTATATTGTGTATATTTATTAGGTGCATCTCAATAAATTAGAATGTCATGGAAAAGTTAATTTATTTCAGTAATTCAGCTCAAATTGTGAAAATCGTGTATTAAATAAATTCATTGCACACAGACTGAAGTAGTTTAAGTCTTTGGTTCTTTTAATTGTGATGATTTAGGCTCACATTTAACAAAAACCCAAAAATCTCAACAAATTAGAATACTTCATAAGACCAATAAAAACATTTTTAGTGAATTGTTGGCCTCCTGGAAAGTATGTTAATTTACTGTATATGTACTCAATACTTGGTATGGGCTCCTTTTGCTTTAATTACTGCCTCAATTCGACGTGGCAAGGAGGTGATCAGTTTGTGGCACTGCTGAGGTGGTATGGAAGCCCAGGTTTCTTTGACAGTGGCCTTCAGCTCATCTGCATTTTTTGGTCTCTTGTTTCTCATTTTCCTCTTGACAATACCCCATAGATTCTCTATGGGGTTCAGGTCTGGTGAGTTTAATGGCCAGTCAAGCACACCAACACCATGGTCATTTAACCAACTTTTGGTGGTTTTGGCAGTGTGGGCAGGTGCCAAATCCTGCTGGAAAATGAAATCAGCATCTTTAAAAAGCTGGTCAGCAGAAGGAAGCACGAAGTGCTCCAAAATTTCTTGGTAAACGGGTGCGGTGACGTTGGTTTTCAAAAAACACAATGGACCAACACCAGCAGATGACATTGCACCCCAAATCATCACAGACTGTGGAAACTTAACACTGGACTTCATGCAACTTGGGCTATGAGCTTCTCCACCCTTCCTCCAGACTCTAGGACCTTGGTTTCTAAATGAAATACAAAACTGGCTCTCATCTGAAAAGAGGACTTTGGACCACTGGGCAACAGTCCAGTTCTTCTTCTCCTTAGCCCAGGTAAGACACCTATGACGTTGTCTGTGGTTCAGGAGTGGCTTAACAAGAGGAATACGACAACTGTAGCCAAATTCCTTGACACGTCTGTGTGTGGTGGCTCTTGATGCCTTGACCCCAGCCTCAGTCCATTACTTGTGAAGTTCACCCAAATTCTTGAATCAATTTTGCTTGACAATCCTCATAAGGCTGCGGTTCTCTCGGTTGGTTGTGCATCTTTTTCTTCCACACTTTTTCCTTCCACTCAACTTTCTGTTAACATGCTTGGATACAGCACTCTGTGAACAGCCAGCTTCTTTGGCAATGAATGTTTGTGGCTTACCCTCCTTGTGAAGGGTGTTAATGATTGTCTTCTGGACAACTGTCAGATCATCAGTCTTCCCTATGATTGCGTAGCCTAGTGAACCAAACTGAGAGACCATTTTGAAGGCTCAGGAAACCTTTGCAGGTGTTTTCGAGTTGATTAGCTGATTGGCATGTCACCATATTCTAATTTGTTGAGATTGGTGGGTTTTTGTTAAATGTGAGCCTAAATCATCACAATTAAAAGAATCAAAGACTTAAACTACTTCGGTCTGCGTGCATTGAATTTATTTAATACACGAGTTTCACAATTTGAGTTGAATTACTCCGGGCAAGGGGGTTTTTACCCCGGGGTTTATTCCCCGTTAAAAGGGGTTTTTAGCCCCGGGGCCCCTGGTTGGTCCCCCCGGTCCCCTTTTCTTTCCGGGTTGTCCCCGCCTTTCCTGTGGGCCCCTTTTAAAATTGGGAATTCCTTCTTCCGGGGGGGTTTTTTTTTGTGGCCCGGGCCCCCCTCTTGGGTAATTTTTGGGTGCCTTTTCCCGGGGGTTTTTTTTTTTTTATTTGTTTGGTTTTTTGTGTATTATTTTTTTTTTTTTTTTTCTTTTTTTTTTGTTTTTTTTGTTTTAATTTTATTTTTTTTTTTTTTTTTTTTCCATTTATTTTTTTTTTTTTTGTTTTTTATTTTTTTTTTTTTTATTTTATTTATTTTTTTTTTTTTTTGTTTTTAAAATTTTATTTTAAAGTTTTAAAAATTTATTTCTTTTAATTTTTTTAATTTTTTTTTTTTTTTTTTGTTTTATTTTTTTTTCAAATTTTTTTTTTTTATTTTTTTATTTAAATTTTTAAACTTTTAAATTTTTTTTTTAGTTTTTTTATTTTTTAAATTAGTTTTTAAAATTTTAAAATATTTTTTTTTTAAAAGTTTTTAATTTAAATTTTTTAACTAAAAAATTTAAAAAATTTTTTTTTAAAATTAATTTTAAAAATTTCTTTAAAATTTTTTTAATAAAGTTTTTAAAATTTTAACAATCTTTTAAAATTTAAAAAATTTAAAATTTAAAAAAATTTTTTATTTTTTTTGGGCCCAGGGAAATTTAAAAAATTTTATTTGGTAAATCCCTTTTTTTTTTTCCCGGGAAAGTAAATTTTTAAGGAACCAAATGGTTTTTTTTAAGGGTTTGGTTTTTTAAAAAATAATTTTTAGTTTGGGTTTTTCAAATAAAAATTTTTAACTTTGGGAAATTTAAAACCTGAAATTTAACCCATTTAAAAACCCCTTCCTCTTAACAATTCCTTCACAGGGTCATCCCCAGGGTACAACCCCACCTCCACCCAACCCACCCATACCACACCTGAACCTAATCCAGTTTCTTTACCCGTCAATAAAAGGCTATAAAAAGGGAATAGTTTAAGAGAACCTTTAAGGAAAAACTATACCCAAAGAAGTTTTCCATCGAGGTTTTATCTGGGGATTTCTTTGGTTTAACCAATTTTTTTTGTTTAATGAAAATTTTGTCTCGAATTGAGAAATGAAAATGTCGCTTTTTGATAAAAGTCTCCAAAAGACAAGGTCCCAGGACCCCCTCCCAAAACCCCTTCCTTTCTTTATTTTGCGATAATAACTGGAAGGTATCCCATGGCATTAAAACAGATGTAACCTAACAGTGCAGAGGTCTTCTTTCTTTTTTTCCTCCTTCTTTTTTTTCTTTCTCTTTTCTCCATTTGCCAGAAAATTCACAAGTGGACAGTATAAGCGACCAGATGGAGAAAAGACTGACATATATGGTTTGACTGGGACAACCTTTAGCATCCCTCTCAATAAAGCTGAGGCCCTCATCTGGTGACTTTCTATCAGGCCCAGGCCTAAGCACATAGTCAACAAGTGCCCTTTAAATGCTTTACGAGTGCAGGCATACTTTCCAGTGCACTCCCCTCATCAGATAACCGGCTCACGCTGCAAATTCCCCTGATGACATGGGCCATGAGAAGTTGATGGCTGCAATGATATCTGGAACAAGGTGCTGCAACCAAAGAATGCCTGACTGTGGTTGAAGATTTCTCTTGTTTACCAGATAAGGGACAATCCTGTTTTATTGCTGTCTCAGCCTTATCTATGAGTCTGACAAGTCAGTTCGGTTGCCATCGACCGTCCATCTTGCTCACGGTTGCTCCAGTTTGATCACCATCTTCTAATTGAGAGTGACTGCACTTTTTGGATCTTGAGCTTAATTTAATCAATGCTACAGTGAAAGAAAGAGTCCTGGTCGCTTTCTGCCAGGACATTATCCATCACATTTTCCTAAAGCATAGCATTGCAATACGTAATTCAAAATACGGGTAAAGCACCTGCAGAAAAAGGCATGGAAAATGTCTACATTGTTTTTACAGGCTTTTCTTAGAGTATAGTATCAGTCAGTTCAGCACTGGATTATTTGGGAGTCTCTGGATTTTTAAAGTGACGGTATATCATTTTCACACTGTCTGCTAAAGTTACTCAGTAATGCTCTGTACGTAAAGCACATGACTGTTGTATAGTTTTCTGTTCTCACAGTGCCAGACATGCTTTCATCAACAGCCCACTCCAAAAGCTCCATCCTGTGCTTCCAGGGAAATAAATGAATTAATTTAAATTAAGCCACACTAGGCTGCGTTCAGCCCTAATAACGGCCCTGTGGGAGGACTTGCGGCCAAGAGGGATATGAGAAAAAAACCTCTGGATCTCTGGAGATGTAAACATTGTAACTGATGGTAAATCGCAAGCTGTTTTTCAAGAGCTTGTGAATAATAATGAGAGTTGACATTATTCCAAAAAAAAAAAGACTAATAATTAAAAACATAATGGTAAATGTTACCTTATTGGACATTGAGAACGAATGAACAATTCTGGGATCGATTCTGATTGAAAATTGCACTGCATACTTCTTGTCTACAACCAACAAGAACAGGTGTTGTCTATTTATTGCCTTTGTATTTTCTCATTATTTGTCCTTCATCACATTTAATACATTAATTTCTCTTAAAATCAACAGAAGAATTCAGATATTTAAAGGAATAGCTCACCCAAAAATTTACTCACCCTTAGGTCATCCAAGATGGAAATAGATCTGGATAAATTTATAATTACATCACTTGCTCATCAATGGATCCTCTGCAGTGAATGGGTGCCATCAGAATGAGAGTCCAAACAGCTGATAAAAACATCAAAATATTTCACAAGTAATCCACACCACTCCAGTACATCAGTTAACATCTTGTGAAGTGAAAAAACCTGCATGTTTGTATGAAATAAATCCATCAAGACATTTTAACTTCTGGCCAAAATATGAGTCCATAATCAATTTAAAGCTTCCTCCAGTGAAAACTGTTGTCCTCTCACATCAAAAATATTTGTCTAGAATTGTTTTGGACTCTTTTCATCTGTAAACGGTAATTTATCTGTGCATAATTTTCTCATTATTTACACAATACAACTTTTTTCACTGGAGAAAGGAACATTATGGATAAAGGACTCATTTGAAACTCTTAATGATGGATTTGTTTCTTACTAGCACAGCTTTTCGCTTCACAAGATGTTAATTGATGGACTGGAGTGGTGTGGATTACGTGTAGGTTTATTTTTATTTATATATTTTTTTAATCAGCTGTTTGGACTCTCATTCTGACGGCACCCATTCACTGCAGAGGATCCATTGGTGAGCAAGTGATGTAATGCTAAATGTCTCCAAATCTAATCCAAAGAAGAATTTATTAACCAGGATTTGGACATATGAATGAATGCAGGGCTGCTCTCCCAGTCCTCTACTGAAAGAAAGAGAACACAGAAGTGTCCTGCTGAAAGACATGTGATGAATACTATCGTGAACTGGCTGGTCTGAGCGCTGTAACTGTACCTTGAACACATGTTTTTGCTGAGGAGCTGAAAGATGGCACTCTCAGGGCCAGAGTTGACTTCTTCTAACCATGAGCAAATATAAAACTGATTTACCTCCACTACTCCTGTTTTCTGCATAGGAAAAGGACACAAAAGAGACATTGAGGCAGCAGCAAATTGTTTATTTTCTTTGGAACATTCCAGCGGTTGATAGATATTCCCCTCGCCCAAAACGCCTGTAATATTTCTCCACACTTAGAATGTGTCACGCTCTACCTTTGTTTCCTGAGTCCTTACTCGTAAAGGGGTCCTTTTATGCTTTTTCACTTTTTCAGCTTAGTGTGTAACGTTGCTGTTTGAGAATAAAAAAAGATCTGCAAGGTTACAAAGCTCAAAGTCCACTCCAAATTAAAATAGCCTATTCTCTTTAACAGAAAACACTTTTCAAGAACTACAACAAACAACGCATTGGAACTACAATGTGCTTCTTCCGGATATTGTGAAATCACAGTCTCACTCATTTAAATAATTCCTGTGTGAAAATAAAAAAATAAATACCCAGGCTTATTGGAAATGTTGTACACACTTCTACCTATGTTTCTGCAAAACTTAAAAATTGTACTTATATGTATGAATTTCTGCAGTTTCCAGGTGGAATGAACACTACAGGCAGTAAAACTGAACTCTGACTTTTATTACTTTTCACACAAATTGTGATTTACAGAGCCAGTTTCAATTAAGAAATCCAATTTTTTATAATACCTTGCGCAATATTATGTTATAACCTCAAAACAATTTTAAAATGCTGTGTGATTTGAAAACTGATGCTTTTGAATGTTAGCGTCACATATACAATCTCATATGTGTGGGTTTTCTAACTCACTCTAGCTCACACGATATGGCGTTGCACTTGTGAGGTGAAGCGCTCCGGTACAAATCCTGTGAAACTACAGTTCCACAAAACACGTCAAACCTGCGTATAAAGTTAAAATAGCAGTTGCATCAGACAAATCAGACACTATTGGGTAGTTTTAAGGTTGGGTTTCGTGTAGGGGGGTATGTTATTTTCCAACACGATAGAGCATTAACCTTTAGCGAATTCTAAACCACCGCAACAAGCGCCTGAAGTAATGTAATAAAACTGCAGCAATACATGCCTGGACCAACGTAATAAAAATGTAGTCACGTATTGAATGCACGTTTTAGCGCCACTCACTGGACATTTCACTTTGAAACCGTTGCAAAACATGCAATAAGGTACGTCCCCACAAGCACGTATTTTCAATGAGCTTGGGTTAAAAAACAAACAAAAACAAAAAAACACCTATAAAATCCGTGCTTGCAAAGGTTCTGCATGATCCTTTTGCTCGTAAACATTCAAATGGGCTCTAATTGGTATGGCAAAATTGATGCCATTTTTTATATTTATGGCTGAGCAGATAAAACACGTGGTTATGTAAGGGGCGTGTCATTTCTAGAACAAGCTCTAAGCAGTTTGCCAATTTGGGAAGGAGGGGTTTGTCACAGAATGGCCCGTATTCCTCCGTCACTGATCACGTTCACCTGCACCTGATTAATGATCATGTACACCTGCTCCTCATCATCTCAGCTGCTCTATTTAAGCACACTCCTCACTCCAGTCATTGTCGGATCTTAAAGTCACTAAGCTGCCATGACGTTTATCCCTGTGGATACTACACGGACCTTCACTCTACCGCAGAATGCTAGCTGAGTATACTTACCTGTGTTACTTACCTGAAGATACTTACCCTCTGCCTTCCCTCTCACTACCAGATACCTTTATATCTGTGGACTCAAGAGCCTCACGGGCTCTCTAGGATTCCTGTCTGCCACGAACCTGCTAAGAGACGGAGACCTAGTCAGCATCCCAGCGCACTGTCGACTATACGTCTAGAAAGCCACTTACCTCACGCAAAGACTCTCACCACTGTTGTCTCACCATCCTGTTAATAAACACACTGTTTCAACACTCACCTTTGTGTCTGGCAGTTCCGTTACAGAAGATCCGACCAATTACCGCAGATGAGGAGGCGGCTAATTCTGGTTCCCCGAAAGGGAGGTTCGGGGATCGGCAACCTGCCGTTTACCTCATCGAGAATAATTCCGCCTCTCGAAGCGACGATGATGGTTCCGCCGCCCGAGATGGCGACGATAATTCCGCCGTCCACGGCGAAGATGATGCCGCCTCTCGAAGCGACGATGATGGTTCCGCCGCCTGAAGCGACGATGATGGTTCCGCCGCTCGAAGAGGCGATGATAATTCCGCCGTCCACGGCGATGATGATGCCGCCGCACGCGACGAAGATGGTTCCGTCGCCCGCGGCGATGATGCTACCGCCGCCCGCTATTATGAGGGTTTCGCTGGCCGCGGTTAAGTATGGGCTACCGCCCGCGTTTAATCAGGAGCTCCTGGATGAGGCGATACCCCCAGGATTCCTGGCTCCTGTCCTCTCCCCCGAACCTGCTCCAAGACAGCGCCCTCCTGTGCCTACTCCGAGACAGCATCCTCCTGTGTCCGCTCCACGCAAGCTCCTTCCTATGTCCCCGCTGGTCCCGTCCAGCACTCCTTCGTTCCCGCTGGTCCTGTCCAGCTCCGCGCTGCCAGAGCGCCCCAGAGAGTTTTTGCTGCCAGAGCGCCCCAGAGAGTTTTTGCTGCCAGAGCGCCCCCAGAGAGTTTTTGCTGCCAGGCGCCCCAGAGAGTTTTTGCTGCCAGAGCGCCCCAGAGAGTTTGCGCTGCCTGAGCCCCTGCTGGTTCCGTCCAGCTCTCCAGAGCCCCTGCTGGTTCCGTCCAGCTCTCCAGAGCCCCTGCTGGTTCCGTCCAGCTCTCCAGAGCCCCTGCTGGTTCCGTCCAGCTCTCCAGAGCCCCTGCTGGTTCCGTCCAGCTCTCAAAAGCACCCCCAAGAGGCTGTTCCTCGCAAGTGCCCTCCAGAGGCTGTTCCTCGCAAGTGCCCTCCAGTGGCTGTTCCTCGCAAGTGCCCTCCAGTGGCTGTTCCTCGCAAGTGCCCTCCAGAGGCTGTTCCTCGCAAGTGCCCTCCAGAGGCTGTTCCTCGCAAGTGCCCTCCAGAGGCTGTTCCTCGCAAGTGCCCTCCAGTGGCTGCTCCACGCATGTGCCCTCCAGAGGTGATCCTCGCATGTGCCCTCCCGTGGCTGCTCCACGCAAGTGCTCTCCCGTGGCTGCTCCACGCAAGAGCAGTCCCGAGTTCCCGCTGGTTCAGCCCAGCCGTCCCGAGTTCCCGCTGGTTCAGCCCAGCCGTCCCGAGTTCCCGCTGGTTCAGCCCAGCCGTCCCGAGTTCCCGCTGGTTCAGCCCAGCCGTCCTGATCGCCCCTATGAATCCGCGCCTCCAGAGCGCCCCCTAGAGCCCGTTCCTCCAGAATGCCCACCAGAGGGGAGCTTCCCCATGAAAATTTTGGGGGGGGGCTATATATCCTCTGCCTGGGTGGTCGGGCCCAGAGCCAAGGCCACGGAGATCCCTGACCCACCATGGCCTCCCGAGCCTCCAGTCCCGCCATGGCTTCCTGAATCTCCAGTTCCGCCCTGGATGCCTTCCCTGTGTCCATGTCCTCCACCGACATCCAGGGCGCCCACCCCCCCTCCCCGGTATTGTTATTACGTCGCGGGACGCGCCGTCCGGGAGGGGGAGGTAATGTCACAGAATGGCCCGTATTCCTCCGTCACTGATCACGTTCACCTGCACCTGATTAATGATCATGTACACCTGCTCCTCATCATCTCAGCTGCTCTATTTAAGCACACTCCTCACTCCAGTCATTGTCGGATCTTAAAGTCACTAAGCTGCCATGACGTTTATCCCTGTGGATACTACACGGACCTTCACTCTACCGCAGAATGCTAGCTGAGTATACTTACCTGTGTTACTTACCTGAAGATACTTACCCTCTGCCTTCCCTCTCACTACCAGATACCTTTATATCTGTGGACTCAAGAGACTCACGGGCTCTCTAGGATTCCTGTCTGCCACGAACCTGCTAAGAGACGGAGACCTAGTCAGCATCCCAGCGCACTGTCGACTATACGTCTAGAAAGCCACTTACCTCACGCAAAGACTCTCACCACTGTTGTCTCACCATCCTGTTAATAAACACACTGTTTCAACACTCACCTT
The DNA here is from genome assembly GCA_023376895.1 of Aspiorhynchus laticeps. Classification (NCBI taxonomy): domain Eukaryota; kingdom Metazoa; phylum Chordata; class Actinopteri; order Cypriniformes; family Cyprinidae; genus Aspiorhynchus; species Aspiorhynchus laticeps. Next base: position 34,544 of record JALXFT010001389.1, on the reverse strand, counting down.
TGTGTCTGGCAGTTCCGTTACAGGGTTTCATTGAAAGAGGAACTACACAGGGGTGCATTTCCCAAAAGCATCTTTAGCTAAGTATGGACATTCCATTCCAAGTTCCACTGAATTCTATTGGTAACGACGAAACTTGCAACCATAATTTGAGACAGACTAGGAAGAGAGGTGCTGCAATAATGTACAATATGTGTAAAAATATTTTTTTTGTTTTGTTTTTGGAACAATCAACCATAAAAACCTATTCTAGTACACCCCAAAAACGAAATCAAGACTTTGTAAAAGGGCATAATAAGACCCCTTTAACACCCCTTTATTACACCCCTAAAACATACCCTTACAACCCTAAAATCCCAAAATCTCAGTTTTCCCCAGCTGTATTTGTAAAAGTTTCAGAAAGGTTTGCAAATCTATTTTTTTAAAATAGCTGAGATTTTCACTTTCACTCACTCAGGCTTTCCAAATCTCTGTTGGCATAGAGAGCTTCTCAACAAAATGTCAGAGTAACCAGATCTCTACACACGCGAGTCCTGTTACAACTCCATTAATGACACCAGATGACCCACGTGCTGCTCTCAAGAGAAGATTCCAGCGAAACTCGTCTGCATGCATGATGTCATTTAAACTTTAAACTAAACTAGACTGTCTAAGATGGCTCTGGTTCTGCAACCTGATCTGTATTCTTACAGTTAGATTTGTTTTGCATTGTAATTCTTCTAGTCTAAGACACTCAGTTGAGTTCTGAGAATTCAGACTATTTTGGCACTGGTCTTGGCGTCGTAAAACTGATCCATATTGGAATGGACTTGTCACTCAGCAATTCCAGGAGGCAATAAAGAACTGCGCAGGTCCCAGAAGGCAATGTTTCAGTCATCGGCCCTCTCTGGAAGGAGGACAGGTGGGACTAGAGGTCAGAATGAATTTATCCTGTGGGACTAGAGGTCAGAATGAATCTCCGCCTCTCTTGAACCCCTGCCTTAGAAATGACTTGCATCTTGACATTGTTTTTCAGTGGCTGCTACTTGGTTGCTAGGTAGTCATTAGGGATTTTTTTTTAATGGTTGCTATGGTTTTCTGGGTGGTTTCCAGGTGGTTGATAACTAGTTGATAGGGTGTTCTCTCTGGTTGTATGATGTTGCCAGGCAGTTCTAGAATGTTTCGGCTGTTTTTTAGGGATTTTTTTACAGCTGGTTTTGGGTGGCTGCTAAGGCATTGTCAGTTCGCTGCTAGGGTGTTTTGAAAGGTTGCTAATCTGTTGCGGCATGGTTGCTAGGGTGTTCTGACTGGTCACTAGGGTGTTGCTAAGGTGTTCTATCTGGTTGCATGGTGCAGTCAGGCAGTTACTTGATGTTTTGGCTGGTTTCCAGTCAGATGTTAGAGAGTATTTGTAACTGTTTGTGGGTGTCTGCTAATGCATTGTCAATTGGGTGCTAGGGTGTTGCTAAGGTGTTCTGACTGGTTTCTAGTCAGTTTCTAAGGAATTTGTTTTCAGCTGTTTTTGGGTGACTGCTAAGGCATTGTCAGTTCAGGGTGTTTTGGAAAGTTGCTTATGTGTTGCTACATGGTTGCTAGAGTGTTCTGGCTGGTTGCTAGGGTGTTGGTAATGTGTTCTAGCTGGTTGCTATGGTTTAGTCAGACAGTTACTAGATGATTTGGCAGGTTTCAAGTCAGAGGTTAGGGAGTATTTTTACAACTTCTTGTTGGGTGTCTGCTAAGGCATTGTCAATTAGGTGCTAGAGTGTTTTAGGCGGTTGCTAAGGTGTTGCTATGTGGTTTCTAATGTGTTCTGGCTGGTTTCTAGTCCATTTATAAGGAGTTTTTTACAGCTGTTTTTGGTTGGCTGCTAAGGCATTGTCAGTTGGGTGCTAGGGCGTTTTGGAAGGTTGCTAAGGTGTTGCTACATGGTTGCTAGGGTGTTCTGTCTTGTTGCTAGGGTGTTCTAGCTAGTTGCTATGGTGCAGTCAGACAGTTACTAGGATGTTTTGGCTGGATTTTAGGCAGCTGTTGGGTAGTTTTTTTTTATTTATTTTTTTACAAATGTTTTTGGATGGCTGCTAGGGTGCTGCTAGGTGGTAGTTGGGGTGTTTTGGCTGGTTTCTATGAAGTTGTTAGGGAGTTTTTTTTTACAACGTGTTTGGGTGGGTGCTAAGGCATTATTAGCTTGGTGCTAGGGTGTTTTGGGAAGTTGCTAAGATGTTGAAATGTGATTGTTAGGATGTTGCTAAGATGTTCTAGCTGGTTGTTAGGTGTAATTACAGAGTTATGGGTTGTTTTGCTGGTGTTTTGGGGTGGTTGATTAGCTGCTTTGGTTGATTTGTGGGTGTTATTAAGCTGATAGATAGATTATAAACAGTAATTAATTAATTTCTTGTTGACTTGTAGAAATGCATGAGATAAACTGTCTCTAATGTTTTACATCATTTACTGGCTCATGTTTGCCTGGGAAGTAAAATATTTCCCACTGAACTCTGACCCCTCGATGTATTTTATCCTGCTGGTGCTCCAGGTGCAAAATAAGACATGCACTGGAAGTTATAGATGTCAATTAAATCTCTCCACAGCTAAATAAATGTGATAACCATATACTCTGCACACTGGGTCAAAATCATGAAAATGGAACAAAATCAGTCCTCTGTATGGGATGCATTGGTCCTGTTGAAATAGGAAAGCAAATACATCAAATGACAAGCAAATAGCACATTGCTGAAATAAAATGAGAAAGAAAGAAGTGGGAGGAGGCGAGAAAGAAAAAAAAGAAACCTAGACCACAGAGGAAAAACATGAAGAAACAGTTCACGGGGCCAGCTGGAGGTGGCGGGCTAGCCCCCGCCGAGGATTGTTCCCATACACTGTGTTAATTTGTCTGTTTGACAGAATCAGCGGACAGCCTGCTGGAAGTCTGCCCAAACTGCTCAACTATTTCCTGAATGGGACTCCCTCCTGGCCCCCTCTCTCTCTCTCTCTCTCTCTCTCTCTCTCTAGATCTCTCTCAGTCCACCCCTCTTCTCTATCTAACCTGCCTATTTGACCAAGGTAAAAACCTTTTTGTCATGTTTTGCGTAAATGATTAAAACGTACAAATTTTAAAATCCAATTGAGATTATGATTTTATATTATTATTATTTCATTTTTTTTCCAGGCTTATTTTATTGTTAAATTTATATTACATGAATGCAAGTTTAAGAGATTATTTTGCTTGTTTTATCATCTGCCAGGCAAAGATTGTCCTGCATATTATCCTGCATATTATCAAGCATATTATCAAGCCACCAAATTGCAGGTGTAATTTATATCTGTAGCACAAATTGTGATCAAATTTGTTACCTTAAAGGAGCAGTTACATTAGTAAATTTTTGGTGGAAAAAAAGTCCATTGTCTATTGTCAACTGTTTAGCGACATAAAAAGCACCACTCTCACAAAGTTCACTTTCAAACCAAGCTGCTTTCTGTTGACCATCTTGAACCCAATATGAAGTCTGTGTGAAATTCCCAAACAAAAATGAACGCAGAAATAGTGCACAATAGTAATCGCAAGCACCACTAACATTATATCAGTCCATCCAATAAACAAAAGCCTAGACCATTATTATATATTCACATGTTCACATTCCCAAGGTTGCAAGTTTAAATTTCAGCCTAAGCAATCTTTCAACTCCAATCACAAGTACAAGTACCTGATCAAAATTTCACACACATCAGGAAACAATCGGTGCATCTCAGAAGCATCATATAAATTCTTGAGGAACCTTGAAAGATCCCTTCAGATTGTCCATCTAAATCCTGCAGGAATAATGAAGTGATAACATTTCTTCCTGAGTGCACTGACAGTCATACTGTTGAAACCAAAACCTTTAAACTGGAAGATGGCTGTGCTGATGTTAATGTCTTCTTCATTAGCTTAACCAGCAAGTTCTTCAGCAGCTTTCTGTTGGTTAATGCAACAAATTGCAAAATATTTTTCCTTCATATAACATTCCAAATCACGTGCAACAGTAAAAGTCAACACACCTTAATTTAACCTGATAACTGTCAGGGCCTTGATTTTTTTTTTTTTTTTTTCATCACATATTTAGTAATCATTGTGCATTTGATATCATTTAAAAGCTTACAAAATGTATCCTTTGAAAACTGTTTTGAAATCAGACATTGTTTTTACCATTGGAAATGGTACCTTAAATCATCTTTGCTAGCTCCTCCCCTAGTGGGGGTGTCAAGTGTCATATTACAAAATGCTCTCCAATATTTTATAATCAAAACTTTGTCTAATCTTGACAAAACACATATCGTTGAAACGGTCTGAGTCTCAGGTTTCCATATTTGGTGGTTATTTTGTACTAGAAGTAATTGCTTGACAGAAATTTATAATTTTGTGAAAATGCATCAAATGCATGAGTGTCACACAGCCGGATATTTTTGGTATAGCTCCTAAACTAAATCTCACAGGAACCTCAATTTCTGTGATATCAACTTCTAATTTGGAACATACCTTGTTTGAACTTATGGTTTTTGAGGGGTTACAAGAGGGTAACAATTAAGAGGTTAAGAATGAGCAATAGCTTCCGAATGGATATGCTGGTCCAGCAGCAAGACCAGCACCAAACCAGCAGAAACCGGCCTGCATCAAATTAGAAATTCATGCTGGTCTTTTCAGCAGGACACAACCCTAGCGGGATCCCAAATGTTTAATTTCCTGCTCCATAACACAACTTCAGACATGTCACTCCACATTTGGACACTTGACAGTTTGGAAGAGCATTGTGTTTGGTTCGGTAAGTCGGCACCCTGTGTGTGAGACTGTTTGGGTAATGAATACTTCTTGTGGCAGGAGAGACTGTAAGGTCATGGGAGTATTTGAGGATCTTAACATCTGCCATCTCTTAGCATATATGAAATTAGTAATATTACATGAAACTTTATAGAGCAGAAGGAAATTAATTGGCGACTCAGACACTGCAACTGCGGTCCCTAACGTCCAGTGTAATGCCTGTGGAACGCCCCACTACACATATTTATTCTCACAGCCTTGTATAACACTGCCACAAACCCAATAGACTCTATGAAGTGTCTTTGCCTCTCATAGGAGCAACTGCTGCTCATTGCTTAATGACCACAGTATTGACGGTGTGCCTAATGTACAGCCACGGGGGTCATCTAATGAAGCCCAGCTGACCACCAGACGCCAATTAAAACTTCTTAAAATTATACTCCAACTGACACAGCTCTACAAATACCCAGACTGCACTGCATGGTAACAGTTTGTGATTAGAGCTCAGTTAATAATTTTAGCACTTGTGTATTATGGTTTTCTGTGACTAATAAAGGATTACAGAGGTTAAATAAAGGTGAATATGGTTGGGAATTGTGCCCAGTGCAGTTTTACAAGATGGAATGTGTCCTAATGAGTGAAATTTGACCTAGCACCAAGTTCTGGTGATGTTTAATGTGATGTTTGCCAGTATGTATCTTCAATCATAATAAATCACTGTTGAAGTCAGTGATTTATGCTTAAAATTGAGAGGAAACAGCATGCCTGCTTTCATTTCTTATTATTTATGCCAATAATAAGAGATGATATGTCATGATGCAATTGTGAAGTTGATTTTATGGTTGATAGTTAAAAAAAGAAAAAAAAAAAAGAAAAAAAAAAGAAATCTGAAATAACTTTACTTGTAGACTTCTGTCACAAATCCCTCTTAATGTTCAGTCTTCCATTCCAACCATCTGGCTTCATTCTAGTATGTAACTAATTTTTCAAGATCAAATGAATTATTCATTGGATAAAATCATGTCCCATCATACATTAATCTTGTTGAATATCCAATTATGAATATTCAATATTGAAATATTCCATTATGAATACTGTACATCATGCAGTATTACATCAGTCAAATGGGTTACAAAGAGTGTTTCACATTGAAATGGAATATATATATATATATACATGTTGTATGATCTCTCTCTGAATGATTTCAACACTAAAAAGTTGCTATTTTCACAACTATTGGCAGGTAAAGTTGTGGGACACATTTTGTCCCATGTCTCAAGAATCAGTCTGCTGTTTCTGTTTGCTAGTCTTGTCACGTGTGCAGCATTCTCTGTTTCACACAACCATCTCTGTGTATGACCCCCTGTCAACACAAGCAACTGTCTGCTTTCAAGCATTCACACATCAAAATAATTCCACAAAGATCAGCGCTGTCAAACACGCACACACACACACACACACACACACACACACACACACACACAGCACTCCTGAACGGTGAGCAGTTGGATGCCGATGTCAGCTGAGGTTAGCAGAGAGCCTGAGGCAAGATGGCATAGTAAAACACAGATGCCTGGTGAGATGTGGACATACAAATACACACACACACACACACACACACACACCAGTTCAACGCCAGTTGTTTCCAGTATCTCTGGATTCTGCTCATGGTCAAGGACATGGTGGGAAACGATGGCATGAATAAATGATTAGCGGTGAACACACACTTGCACCTTCTGCAAGTGAACTATTCCTTTAACATGGATTTCAGTAAACAAATGTGTTGCCATTGCTGATTTACATCTACTGACAAAAGATGCAATTTAGATTTTTTCAAAAAAGTAAGTCCATATGATAAATTACTTTGGAAGTAAGATATTCTCTGAGCTTCCACGGCACATGTTTAGGGCTTAAAATGTAATATGGATGGGATACGTTTGAATTTGGATGTGATTATTTATGCATATTCTTTTGTTAGGCTGCTTTGTACCAGAATTAATTCATACGTTTTCCAATAAATAATAATCTGTCATCATTTACTCAGCCTCTGCCAGGGTTCTGTTGTGTGTGTCATCTGTTCCCACCTCTTGTGTCCATATTTGGTTTGTTTCCTGTCCTTGTTTCATGTCATTATGAGTTAAGTATGTTCCAGCTGTGTTTATGTGACTATGTGTTAATTACCCTGTGTATATTAGTCCTGTCTTTTGAGTTTGATTTCGTCTGGTCTACTCGTTACTTCCCGGTGTATCCTGTCTCTCTGTCCTGCCTTGATGTCCTCATTAAATATTATTATTTGAGTTTATATCCTCGTCTGCGTGTTCCTGTTCCTCCCTCGTGTGTGCACCGTGACAGAAGACCAGACCTAAACCGTAAGCGGTGCCCATTCACCCCGTTTTGTTTTCCGTTTTCAAAAGTCTTATGTTTTGTTCCAGTCTGTTTGTTTGTGTCTGTCCCGCGGCAAGGAAGTCGCCGCTCGTAATCCCGCCATAGCCCACTGCAAGACGGCGTGGGAGTTCGGCGGGATCGGCGCGAGTCCGCTGGCCGCGATGCCCTCATGCCCGCCGATCGCGGGAGATATCCGCCGCCGGTGGTGGCTCTCCCAAGCCCGCCGGCTGGTTGACTGGTTCCCGGGTTGCCTCTCCCCCAGGCGCGCCATTCGTGGGAGATCACGCCCCGGCCCGCCTCTGACTCAATGCCCGCCGGATCGCCGCTGACTCAATGCCCGCCGGATCGCCGCTGACTCAATGCCCGCCGGATCGCCGCTGACTCAAGCCCGCCGAATCGCCGCTGACTCAAGCCCGCTGGCCGCCGCAATCCCTAGCCCCGTGGATTCAATCCACTCGTCACGGCCAGGAGTGCCGTGTTTGTCTTGTTGTGCCCACAGGAACATTTTAATCATCATGTCGGTCTTGTTCATGGAGACTCGTCTGGGGCAGGCGGCTCCTTGTTTTGTGGCCGCGGAGGCCATTCCAGCCGCCTGCCTCCCTTGTCGCTGAGATGGAAGCGGTTGCTGAGGGACCCTGTAAGGGCCCCTGACACTTCGTCATGCCCAGAGGAAGCCTCAGCTTCCAAGCCAGCCCAGGAGGGCTTCTGGTTCCTGTGGGTGTCCTGTCCTGTTTGTCTGGCCCTGGAGTCTTGACATGTACTGTTCTGTGTGTCTAGCCCCGGAGGGCTCCTATTACCCCCTGACTTCCCCAGGGAAATTATTTTTGGGGGGTAAAAGGGGTTCCGGCTGTAGGGACCGGGCCGAGGGGACCGAGGCCAAGGTCCCGGAGACCACCTACCATGGCCTCCAGAGCTCCCAGCTCCGCCATGGCCTCCTGAGCTCCCAGTTCCGCCATGGCCTCCTGAGCTCCCAGCACCGCCATGGCCTCCTGAGCTCCCAGCTCTGCCATGGTCGCTGTTTGTCTGTTCCGCTCTGGAGGTCCCCGTCCTGTTTTCCTGTCCGTGTTGCTGTCCAGAGCGCCCACCCCCCCTCTGCGGTGGAACTGTTACGGCGTGGGACACGTCTTCCGGGAGGGGGGAGTTATGTTAGGGTTCTGTTGTGTGTCATCTGTTCCCGCCTCTTGTGTCCATATTTGGTTTGTTTCCTGTCCTCGTTTCATGTCATTATGAGTTAAGTATATTCCAGGTGTGTTTATGTGACTGTGTTAATTACCCTGTGTATATTAGTCCTGTCTTTTGAGTTTGATTTCGTCTGGTCTACTCGTTACTTCCCGGTGTGTCCTGGCTTGTCTTGCCTTGATGTCCTCATTAAATATTATTTGAGTTTATATCCTCGTCTGCGTGTTCCTGTTCCTCCCTCGTGTGTGCACCGTGACAGCCTCATGTGGTCATGTTTTAAGAATGTCCACTATTTTCTGGTGTATATTTTATTTTATATTTGTTTGTTTGTTTGTGTATGTATGTATTTATTTATTTTTGTGCAGTAATTTTTTTTTGTATTAATTATTAGCTATTATAGTTTTAGCTTTTATTTTTTTTATAATTTTAGTTTCCATTTTATTTTTTTTATTTTTGTTTTTATTTTGTTGTGTGCTTTTTAATTTTCATGTTATTTCAAATATTTTTTTCTGTTCTAGTTTCAGTAATTTTAGTACTTCAACAGTTAGTTCAAGCAAATTAAATATTTCTAATTTTCAAGTTTTCTTTTCATTTTTTAATCTAGTATTTATTATTTCATTTTATTTTATTTTAGTTAATTTAGTTTTTAAACAGTTTTTAATCATTTATAGCTTTAGTTAACATCATAAACACTGCTCTAAAGCACCAAAAATTACAAAATGCATGATAAAAAAATAGCATAAAAGATTTTAATACAGCTTATTCCAAATCATCTGAAGCCATACAGAATAACTGTGTGGAAATTGTATTGTTGTTATTAACTGTTATTAATTAACTAATAATATTGATCTTATACTCCATTTGCATTTGAGGAATATTAAAATACACATCATGAAAATGTGCTCCACAAGGTTTGATTCTGAGCACAAATGGTTCTTGCATGTTTTTGGAGCCCCGGGTAATGTATGAGTAATTTATATTGGTAACCAATACAGTGTCTTTTTAAGCTTGGTGCCAGCTAAACCTGCTTAGCAGTGATAACCATCACAGAATCTTTTGACGTGTGTGTGTTTATGAATTACATGAATTAAATGTCAGTATGAACTCCGATTCAGCAGCATGTTAACTTACCTGAACTCATTTGAAGGGGCCTGAGGCTACTTTACACTAAACACTTCCTCTTCACACAATGTACCATTCACATGGCGTACATCCCCACGGTGTACAACCCCACCTCCACCCATACAAACACTGACCTCATATCCAGGTCAGCCTGATACCTAACTCCAGTTTCATTCTAGCGCCTGTCACATCAAAAAGGCAATGAGTGAAAAGAGGGAATATCCGCCCTTTAGAGATGTCAACATCATTATACACGGAAAAGACATGATAGTCCATCAAGAGAGTTTCTCCATCTTGATGGTCTTTGGATACTGAGGGATGTTCTTATGGTTTAACCATGATTCATTTGCTTGTCTCGTATATGAAGAATGTATTGTCTGCTGAATGTGATGACAATGAAAGAAGTGTCGACTTCTTTGATGACACAAGATCTCCAAAAGCAGCAAGGTCCTGCATGGTATCCTCCCTCTGGATGGCAGTCTTCTGAATTGGAATTTATAACTTGCATTTGTGACTTTATATCTCACAGTTCTGATAAAATAAATCAGATTTGTGGGATATAAACTTGGAATTGTGAGAAAAAAGTCAGAATTCTGAAATATAAAATCACAATTGCATTAAAAAAGTCAGAATTGAGAGTTTATATCTTGCAATTCTGAGAGGAAAAGTCTGACCTGCAAAATTGTGAAATGTAAATTTGGAATTACAAGAAAAAAAAAAAAGGCAGAGCTTATATTTCCCAACTCTGATTTTTTATTTTTTTATTTATTTATTTATAGTGAAAAAAAAGAAAGAAAGAAAAAAGCAAGGGGTTAATCAAAATGTAAAAAAAAAAAAAAACATGTTTTCAGCCTGAAAGAGAAAATATACAATAATGCATTGTGACATTATTTTCATTAAAATTATTCCATTTTGTTGCACATATTAATTTATTTCATGCAATAACATAAATTAATTAATTTATTTTATTTTGTTTTGTTTTATATATATATATATTTTCCACCATGTTAAACTGGGTCAAAAAAAAAAATACTCTTACAGATTGCATCATATCTAATTAGGTCAGACCATAGTCTATGCTGGTCAGAAGTTATTAAAACTTAAATACAAAATTAGTTGAATGACCAAACAAATCTAATGATTTGCCGCTGGTGTGCTTAGCTTTATATTGCTGTTTGCAATATATTTGATATCAAACTTATATTTATTTACAGAAATATACAATGCAATCATATGTACTATACAAACCACAAATCTCCACAAAGTTTGATCTGTTTTGCACTGTAAATGAACAAATGCTGTCAAGAGAGCAGTAAACGCTGCATTGGGGCTCTGGGAATTGTGCAGATGTTGACATTGCTTTTCTCCTTCCTCAGAGCCATTCACAGGGAAAGCCAGTCAAAAGAGATCAGTGGAATGAATCAGGCAGAGTGAGTGTATATGTTCTTGTTTTACACTCTCTTTAAATTAAGGTACTAAGTGCATTTGGTCCACACTTGACCTTTATTTCCTCACGGACATAAAGGTTGGCTTGGAATTAGATAAGGGCTTTCCAGTCCCCCCGTGTCCCTAGCTGGATTTGGAGTAGGAGTGGTTTTGGCAGCGAGAGAAGGCCCAAACATGTGGAGCACTGTTTAATTCTCAGCTATTTCAAGCTGGGGTCAACTGTTAATGAGCTCCACTCTCACAGCAGACTTTCTGCCCACAGGAATAGTGTTGATTGAGGAAAAAAAAGTTTAACTCAGCAAAGGCAGTCTCTGTTTTTGCTATAAACTTCTCAAGGTCGCATTCTATCCGCGTTTCATGCCAAGAAGACCGTATTCAGAGCTAGCAATGCATATTTAAAATCAAGCTAACAGCATTTAGCATATTAAGGACAACCGTACAAACCCAAACACTGCTTGGTTTTGTCACTGAGAAAAAAACACTGGAAGTGGGTTTTAATCTTGCATCCAATCTGTGCATTTTAACAAGAAAACAGCCCCAGTGTGTTTTCTTTGGCCACTTTTTTTTTTTTCACTCCAGCAACCAGCATAGGCTAATGGAGCCAAGAGGAAAATATCTGGGACAAACGTTTCTATGGGCAATTAAGTATGACTTAACATTTCTACAATTCAGCCATTCTGAGAGATGCCTGCTGTGATAGGGCAGAGGACCTGTGTGTGTGTTTGGCTTCTGTCACGTCTGCCAGAGTCAGTGAGTGTAATGACAGCTCCGGTTAGGCCCCATTTAGGTAACCGTAGACATTTGTGTATTTCTTCCTGTTGTCCTTGGGGTTTCTAATGAGCCTGCTTATTGTTAGTAGTGGAGGAATGTCTCTGAATTGGTAATTGTTTTCTTAAGCTAGAGAGAGAGAGAGAGAGAGAGAGAGAGAGCTGTGAACAGAAGTGAAAACATGAAGCCATTCTCACGCACTGCCAGTTTTGTTCTGCACTCCTTCCTGCCGACAGTATGTGAATCTCATAAATGTTGGTGTCATATTTCACCGCAAAATCAAAACAAATCAAAACAAGAAAGAAATATTGGTAACACTTTACTACAAGGTTCCATTTAACCACATTAGTTAACAAACTAACAAATGAAAAATGCTTCCGTTTATTAAAAATCTGACTATAAATATATAAATAAATAAATAAATTTCAGCCTGAAAGAGAAAATATACAATAATGCACTGACATTACTTTCATAATAATTATTTATTATTATATAATTATTTCCCCCCTAATTACTAATACTGTAATGCAATTAAAAATTTAATAATAATAATAATAATAATAATAACAAATACAGTAAAAATGCAGTCATGAAAATAATTTGTGAATGACACAATGCTTGAATAAAACATTATAAAATTAAAATCAACAGAAATTATGCATTTCCATTTGTGAAACAGAAATGTGCCTTTTTATTTTATTTTAAAAACTGTACTTAACTGTACAGAAAATATAACCACTTATAAGTGGTAAAAGACCACTTAAAGAGGGTACACTTCAATAAGTATGTTTTAAAACACTTAAAGTACACTTTAAAAGTGCTCTTAGTGTAATAATATCAAAGTATGTTACTTTAAAGTACATTCTAAATCATGTTTTATTAATAATAATTAATTTTGTTATTCTTTAAATTACACTTTTTTATGAGCTTATTGACATTTTAAAACATATAATGTATTTGATTTTAAATTTAACTGTAGTGTTATTTAATGTTACATTTAAAGTTCATACAGTTTACATGTAATACATTGCAACTTCATTACAGCAAATGTGTAATTTCTCTCTCTCTCTCTCTCTCTCTCTCTCTATCTCTCTCTCTCTCTCTCTCTATATTATATATACTGTATATATAAAAATAAATACATGACAAACAAGTTTCAGTATAAAATTACATTAAAATATATTTTAGTTTACCATGAATGCTAATCAATGCATTCACAGTACACTTCAAAGAAGTCGTTCTGAAATAAGTTATTTCAAATAACACTCAAATCCTATTTAAGTGGGTCAAATAAAATATTAAAAATAAAATAAAATACAATCTCTACATTTCTCAATAATTGTGAGGGCATGATTGTTGTGGCATTCAATCAGATTAACCCCATTTCAGTTCAGTTATGTTCAACACTTAATATGCCAGTTCTCTAATTAGTATGCATTAATTGTAGAAGATGATGTTTACCACAGATAACATCTTGTAATATTGGAATACAAGGAATATTTAATTACCCCACTCGGGTGCTCTTTGAGTGCTTTTCAGTTTCAGGGGCCAAAACAAACAGCTTTAGGCATCATCTCATCATCTCTCCTGAATTGAGACACAACGTGATCGTGCTGAAACTCTGAGATTGCAAGCGACGTCAAGATCATTAAAGTTTCCAGATGATCGATTCTCCTCAGCCTCAGCCGGACTCTTAGCAGGGATTAAAGGATGTCATTGAAGCCCTCTGTCCTGTCTGAAACTGATACCAGGATTTAATCTGCAGACTCCATGCTCACAAAATGATGATGATGATGATGATGATGGAAAACTAAAGCTAGATTTCCTTTTGCTGCCTTATCTAATTAGATTAATTTTACTTTAGAATCTGTGAGAAATCTTTTTCACTGATAATACTGATTTATAATGCTTCTTTCATCTTTACGCTTGGAAAAAGGGCCTTCTTTGAGTTTCAATAACATGAAACTTGCAGTGCCCAAACCCCATAAGTGTCCAAAATCAATACACGTCAAAGTAAAGAAACAATTGTGAGACTTTTTGCTTGTACTGTGGACAGACATGACTGTATGAAAGAACAAACAATTCTCTGAACAATCAGCATAGACAACTAAAATAAATAACTTGAATAAAGAAATCTGTTTTATATTTACAATTATTGGAACACACACACACACTGGTTTCCACGTTCGAAAATGGATATTTCTTAAAGTTTGTTTGTTTGTTTGTTCATTGGGAGGTAAGTCATGGTTTTATGACTATCTATCTATCTATCTATCTTTATATCTATCTATCTATCTATATCTATTATCTATCTATCTATCTATCTATCTATCATCTATCGTACTAGTCTGACTGAGTACCATTATTATTATTATTATTATTATTGTCATTGTTGTTGTAATATTGGTAGTCAGTCAGACTAGCACATAGAATAAACAATAAATAAATAAATAAAATAATTATGCTGCTGGTGCTATAACAACTACTATAAATAAGTAAATAAAAAGTAAAGTAAAATAAAATAAAATGAATAAATCTTTGTGATATGTGGGTCCACTTGACTGACTGACTAACTAACTAAATAAATAAATACATGAAGTAAAAGGTTTTTATATATATATAATAAATAATAATATACTAAATAATAAATAAATAAATTATGACATTTTTACAATAAGCAAAGACAGTGGACATACAATTCTGTTGCATATTCATTGTGCTTTATGGCATTGCATTTGATATAACACAAAAGAGAGAAACCAGTCAGTCTAGTTGTGTAATATCTTGACAAATCATAAAGTTTAATTTTATTAAAGGGATAGCTTATATGAGTTTCTTTCTTCTGCTGAACACAAAATAAGTTATTTTGAAGAATGTAAGTACCCAAACAGTTGTTGGCAACCACACTATTGAAGTCAATGGCTACCGTCAACAGTTTGGTTACACATTCTTCAAAATATCTACTTTTGTGTTCAGCAGAAGAAAGAAACTCATACTGGTTTGGAACAAGTGGAGGGTGAGTAAATGCTGACAGAATTTTCATTTTTGGGTGAAGCGTCCCATTAACACTGCAGGTTTCTACATATGCATGCAAGGAATTTGGTGTTACTTCCTGCAAACCCCAAACAGATCAGAAGCACTTCAAAATAGCAGCATTCTCTCCTGATTAATTCTCATGTTTTATGGTCATGTTCACAAACTATAGTGTCTTTTGTGTAAAATCTGTGTGAAAAACAACTTGCAAGCTGCCTTTTTTTTTTGTAACCCAAAGCAATTCCAAGAACTGCAACGTTTTCTTCTCACACATTCCCTCTCTACCAATGCAAATGTATTTTTTCCTCGAAGTCTATACAATCCAAGTACGAGACGTAAGGCTGCCCGTGATCAAAAGCTCGACAGTTGTTGTAATGAGGTCCCGTCAAAAAAACGCGGTAACAAGAGGGCCTAAAAGAGCAAATCCGTGCCTATTCTTCCCGATTCCATTGTGTGTGAGTGTTCTGGGCACAGCCGTCTGGCCCCTCTAAACCGACAGGCCGATGAAAGAAGCTCGATTCTCACGGGCCGACCCGACAAGAGCAGGTGTGCCTCAGATTCCCTTACAGCCCTCCCCGAGCGCTCACCACCTGCCTCAGCTCACCTTCACCGCCCCGACAGCGCCACTTTATCACCTCCATCTATCGCTGGAATAACCTTTAAGGCTTACACTTAGTTTGCAAATGGAACTTTGCATCCGGTGTTCGTGGTTCGGAACTTCAGGGATGGATCATTCCTGCGCATCCCTGCAGTATTCCCGCAGCTGTAGTAGATTTCTTTGTGTGATGTCTGGACTTCCTTTCTTTCCAGCAGTTTCTATCAAGTTCATGACATTATGAATGGACAATGATGTTCCATAAAAGCCTGATCATGTTGCCTCTAAAATAGCGAGGTTTCTTTGCTTTGAGGGTTGTCACCTGATCTCTTCCTGAAAACGGATATTGTAAAAGGAAAAGGTGAGATTAGGCTTCTGTTTGCCAAAACTCTAAGAACAATAATCTACTTTTTGTTCCTTTTACTCGTTTTTGTACAACATGTTTGCCTACAGTGATACCTGCGTAATCAGGTAGAATGAGGTCATTCTTTACTAGTGGTAAATATTTGGATATTTGTCTATTAAAATTAAGAATTGCTGTCACAACAGTGTGAATTCATTTGGGATACACTTCCTAATCCTCAAATAAGAATAATTTAAAAGGTTAAACTATTCCTGATCCTGACATGTGTCAAGGTAAAAGGCTACATTGTGAATGGAATACTATATTGCGCAGTATACACTATATACTCTCAACAGTTTTTAGAATGAAAAAATAGCATGCATTTAATATGCAATGATAAATGATAAACAGTAGTATGCTAAACTGTTGTCATATGACCTCAGCATCATTCACTTATGATTTGGAAATAAAAATTCTTTAGAAAATTTGTTTTTAATTTTAAAGTTAAAAAAAAATAACTCTTGTCAAAATCATGACATATTATTCCTGGTTTATTCATCACATTGGGGAGGGAGGGAGGTAAGTAAGTAAGTAAGTAAATAAATAAATAAATAATTATTAATACATAAAGAAATAAATGGATAGAACACATGGACTAAACTACAACAGATAATTCACACACACACACACACACACACACGGTGTGTGTGTGTGTGTGTGTGTGTATTATATATATATATTATATATATATATATATATATATAGTATCTCAAATTATTTTTTAAGGCCATATGGGAAAGTGGAGTCAGGCTCAAGGATATGGTATTTGGTTCAGTCATCGTATACTGCATATTTTTGTATCATGTGATCCTTGTATCATATAGAAAATGTGCACAGTACACACACATTATACAATGGAGAAACAAGTATTATGATACTATGCAATTTCGAAAAAAAAAACAATCTCAGCTGTGTTGACACTTCCTGTGAGCACAAAAACCATCACAAGAGACGTTACATCCTCTCTAAAAGGTAACATAACCAGCATTTGTGGAAGCCCTGTGGATAAACAGGCACGTCAGGATTGAGAAGACTTAGGAATCAATGTAGCTGAAGCCTCTGAGACATATGCTCTCAAATGTCATCTGAGGAGACTTTTAGTTGTTTGCTATGCACGCTCAGTCATTTTCCCACAAAGACACAACCACACACGCATACAATTTAAACCCAAATACAGGGCCTATTAGCATTACATTATGGAGGGCAGGCTTGCTTCAGTATAATAAGCCCCAGTGTGCTTACCGACTGAGAATTAAATTCTCTGTGCATATGACACAAAATAGGATAGACAAATGAAAATAATGAAAATACTCTCTCAAATAGGAGGAACTTTTTTTTTTTCACAGTCACAAACAGTGTTGGGCACGTTACTTTAAAAAAGTAATTAGTTATAGTTACTAGTTACTTCTCACAAATAGTAACTGAGTTAGTAACTGAGTTACATCATTATAAAAGTAACTAATTACCAGGGAAAGTAACTATTGCGTTACTTTTTTTAAAAAATTTCAAATGTCAAATAACTTGGATGCCCCCATTTTTAAATATGTTAAATTAATAAAATGGACACTAAATAGAATAAATTATTATTATAAAACATTGTACATTAATCGACACTATTTATCTATTGACACTTAGTATCAGTTAGTCAAGCATTATAATATGATATTATGATAATTTAGCATTATATGATGATAGAACTTTAGTAATTAGAATAACCGAGTATGAATTCATATTTGTCATGATGACTGAATTTAGGACTGGTGGTGGTGCTTAAGATATTGTTTGTCATTTAGTGTTTCTATAAAAAAGGGGGAAAAAAAATATAAGATAACAAAACTACTACGAATTATACCACTAATAACAATATAAAACGCACTAAGGATAAAGGAGCTGCTGGGTTCATGAATATTAATCACGTAGTCTGCGTTCGCTCGAACTGATTCGCTGAAATCACAACAGGGATGATAATAGGTGAGCGCCGGCCAATGAGATTGTCGTTTGTGCATTAGCTCCGCCCACTACCGAAGAACCCGGCATTTTTTAAAAGCTGAAGAATTCCAAAGGAACTCCGTTATTTTGACACGAAAACACAACAAAGAATATAATTTACATATAGCGCGTCAATTCTGCATGTTATGAAAGACTCTCTCGCTCTGTATCTTTCTTTGCGCGCGCGTTTGTGTGTGTGTGTGTGTGTGTGTGTGTGTGTGTGTGTGTGAGACAAAGCTACGGCGAGTCGTGCGCTTCACACTAGAGTTTACGGTACGTCAAAACAGCTACACTGCGCATCCATTCAGATGAACTGAAAAATACATTTCTAATAATATTATAATAAATTATAGTAACGCCGTATTTTATTGTCAGTAACGGTAACGGCGTTGTAACGGGGGAAACAGTAATTAGTTTGATTACTCGTTACTGAAAACAATAACGCCGTTAGTAACGCCGTTTATTTATAACGCTGTTATTCCCATCACTGATCACAAATGAGAGTAGCTAAGGTATTCAGAGTGGATATTAGCATGCAATGAGGTTGCTAGGTGGTTGCGAAGTGGCTCTTTTTACAAAATTCCAAAAACGCATTTTACTGTGGTTTCCAGGTGAAATCAAACGGTAAAACACCACCAACTTTTATTCCTGCACAGACAAATGATTATTACAGGGCAGATCAGTGATTAATAAAGGCTTACTTTCACACAGTTCCTTACACAATACCAACATATAGGCTCATTGGAATGGAGTGTCTATAATTTTCTGCAAAACTGAAAGAAAAAAAAAACTATATGTACGAATCATTGCAGTTTCCAGTTGAAATGAACACGAGAGGCAGTAAAACTCTGACGACTTTTATTCCTTTTCACACAAAATATGATTTACAGGTACAGAGTTTTGATTTATAAAGGCTAATTTCACACACTTGCTTGCAGAATATTATGTTATGACTTCAAAAAAAAAATAACATCCTGCGCGATTTGAAAACTAGATACTTTTGAACGTTTTCGTCACGTATACAGATTCATATGCATGAGTTTTCTTATTCAGTAGGTTTACTTGTTAGCTCACACAATACAGCATTGCACTTGAGTGATGAAGAGCTCTGGTAACGAACCCCGTGAAATTACGGTTCGATAAACAGTTCAAATCTGCATGAGGAAGTGAAAATAGCACGGTTGCATCAACAAACACGTTTTTATATCACTTTTGCATTTGTTAACACTATGGGTAGGTTTAGGATTGGGTTTGGTGTAGGGGATATTTCCAACACATAGAGCATTAACCTTTAGTGACACTCCCCGAATTTTTGAATTCTGAACAGCTGCAATACGTACCTCAAGCAGCCTAATAAAAATGCAGGAATACATGCCTGTACCAATTTATTAAAAATGTGCCATGGTCATGTATGGAATGTGTTTTTAGTGCCACTCTGGATATTTCACTTTGAAACTGCCGCGAAACATGCAGTAAAGTACAGAAAAGCAGAAATGTATCTAGAGGCACGTATTTCCAATGAGCCTGGGTTGCATAATATAACATCACCTAAAACCCTTTTACCATAGTGCATGATTTGTAAACTAATACATTTTGAAGTTTGCATCACAAAACCAGCTCCATGTGTAGGCTTTTCTGACACAGTAAACTTTCTTGGTAGCGCACCCGGTACGTTCCATGTGGAATGCTGAGATACAAGTCCCATGATAGACAAGTGATGATAAAAGAGCTAAAATGGCATGATTGCTTCAGCAAATGTTTTGTTGATACTATTGGTTAGGTTTAGGGTAAGGTTTAGTTTAGGTGATACTTTATATTTAAATGTGATGGAGCATTAACTTTTAGCACCAGACATTTCATTTCCAAAGAGATGTGATACCTATAACAACCAGCATAATAAATCATTGCCAAATTCACGTTTATCTGTTTCAGATATAACTGAAATCACTTTTGGTACAACTCACTGGATATTTCACTTTGAAAGTGTTGTGAAACATGCAAAAAGCAGTGCAATATAGGATGCTAGGATGTTCTGTATGATTGCAAGGTGCCTCCAAATGGAGAGTAGCTATTTTTATTTTTTTAATTATTGCTTAGAAAAGTAAAAGCACAGCTCTCTTCAACAAGCCACACACATTGGTATCATGATCACAAATGGTGCAAGATGAATGGCAGAGCATAGGTTTATTATTTAGGGTAGTATTGATCAGTCTCTAAAGGTTTGTCAGATCCATGATCTCAGCGTCAGCTCTGACCTTTTAAACTGAAAGGTTAAAACCTTTTATGGCATCTTAAATGCAGAGAATCATCCACAAATCAAGATCAGCCTCTCTTCCTGGGCAGATAATTCATAGCGTGCGGTTTGAGATAACACTTCTAAATGGTACACTAAAGAAGTGGCAAAGGGCACAGGTGGGAATTTCGAAGCAAACCTACAGTCAAGACCAAAACACAATCCCTCAGGATTCCCTCGCATGGCAGGCACTTCAAAATCAAGCCAGCAAGTCACTATTTTGCGTTTTCCATCAAATTTGCACTCCCTAGTCCTTGTAATCAGATACCTCATTTAAAGGCTCCTTGGGATTCCAGTGTGGGCCACAGCAGTTCAAAAAAAGCATCCCCAAGTCCCGCCGACGAAGGGTGTTCCCATACGCCGAGGGGACCAGGGCAAGCTTGTTACAGAGAGGATTGGAAAACAAACCCTTCAGGTCGGGGGCATTTCCGGGCAGCAACAGGTCCAATCCCTTTTAATAGAGGAAGAAGGAAGTTTGTGAAAAAATGTCTTTTTATTTTTATTTTTATTCCTTTTTCTCATTTTCGTACCCAAACGCCACAACTGTGGTTACACACCCACCAGCACCCCAAAGCCGAAAACCGGGTCCTTCTCATAAATTTAACGGGTTGGCATGCTTGTCAGGGAAGTGAAAACTTTACATGTTGTGTGGCTTCCAGTTGGAAACAGGCCTTTATTTTAAAGGAAATAAAATTAGTAAATGGATGTTTAAAATTTTTTTTTCATTTGAACAAACCGCACAAACAAATTAGTCATACCTTACAAGCAGCAAACAAGCTAAAAATGGTTTTTCCACAAATAACTGTTTTGTTTGGAAACGCACGGAAGATGATTAAGTTGCTGTTAGGGTTAAACGCTATGAGTTTGCCCAGGCCTTTACATTAGATATGGTGATTTTGGGTACACTGAAAAGACACAACAATAAGTAAAAACTTTTAATTATATCAACATTACAATTGGTTACAGAATGCAAAATTATTGATTCAACCTTCGGGAAGTTTTATTTAAGTTGTGAAGTAATTATGAAGCAGGTTGTTCAATAAATTATTTCTACAAAAGACAAATGTGAACATTTTTTTTTTACAGTGGCCAAAGGCACAACTTCAGAAAACAATGTGAAAAAGAAGCAAATCAAAAAACATCTTCATCAATTTGAACAGGTGCCAAAGCTCAAACACAAAAAAAAAGAAACACACTCAAATGCTCCAACAAAACCAAATAAAGGTTTCTTTGTTTGGTTGTGTTGTGAGCATTTGCAGCGAGTGTGTTGTAAAATTGACGAAGTTATTTTCTTAATTTGCGGGTTTTTTTTCCTATTTGCAGCATGTTGAGCTCTCTCGGCCACCGTAGTTTTTGTTTTTTATGTTTTTATTCAATTTATGAAGGTGCTGTAAATGTAATCATTAAGAAAAAAAATCATCAGTTACTTCGTTCATTGGTGTTAAAGATGTCATGTTACATGTCACTGTCTGTATTGCAAATGTATAATAGTATCATATTTTATAGATTCAGCTTACATAAAGTTTATTGAAAATGACAAAAATCATTTTATCCATTTCAACAAATTTACCGACAAAAGAGACCCTGCGTCCATTGTATCTTACTCACCCCCCAACTCAGAAACTTTAAGAAAAGGCTTCGTTCATAATTATGACTTTGCGGTGGCGATCATACGCATTCAACTCATGAATATGATTTTTTTATTTTCCTACATTAATTGAACACACCATCAGGCTAACATTTAAAAAAGCTAGCATTTAGCAAGCAAACAATTAGCAAGTTAGCGAGTATGGGGCCAGATGTTGTAGTTATTTATATTCTATATAGATTTGGAGTTATATATAAATGTGTATTTCTAAAAAAAAGATCTGGTCTTCTATTTGTATAATAACTTGACAGGGTTGAATTATTTAGTTGTTTCCCTACTTCAGTCATCTTTTTTTTTTTGGCCTTAGCTGGCTTACTGTTACAAGTCTCTTTATTTTTATAAACGTCCGAGGTTAATAAACATCCAGCCTATCACTTCATGTATTCCGCTTCCTCAGATCTTGAAAACAGTGTTGTAAAAGTGGCTTGAACCTCGCAGCTTTAACTGGGAGATTTCCCCCATGTTCGCTCCCTCAGCTGGGCCAGAGAGAAAGATTTGCACCACTCATGCGCCCTGTGGGAAGGATATGGAAAATTTGCAGTATGATTTTAAAGCCACTAATTGAAGGAAAGCCAGGGCCAAAAAACAAAACTTTACCCCCATACACAGTGGTCCAAAAGCCCTGCGCTGATCCAATCTGTAGAACTCATAAAACTCGTCTTAGACCCTTTTCTATAGAACTTTGAACTCATTAAAAGCTCCATCATATCTGTGAGAGACAGATGGATTTTATTATCTGTGCTCACATGTCACTGTTGCTTATGGTCAACATGAAATCAACACTGAAACTACAGTATTAACTTTAACAGTTCCACTTTACATTAGGTGGCCTTGACTACTATGTACTCATATTTAAATTAATCATTTAATACAATGGACTTATTGAAATATACACGTTTTTACATTGTACTTATATTTTTACTTATGTTTTTTTTAAATTTGAATAAAATTAAATCTAAAAGAATTTCAAATCACACGAGCCAATATTTTATTCACAATAGAACATAGATAAAATAAATGTTTAAACTGAGAAATTTTAAAATTTAATGCACAAAATGAGCTCATTTAAAATTTGATGCCTGCTACAGGTCTCAAAATAGTTGGGACAGGAGCATGTTTACCATGGTGTAGCAGCTCCTCTTCTTTTCAAAACAGATTGAAGACGTCTGGGCATCGAGGTTATGCGTTTCTGAAGTTTTGGTGTTGGAATGTGGTCCCATTCTTGCCTGATATAGGTTTTCAGCTGCTAAAGAGTTTGTGGTCGTCTTTGACGTATTTTTCATTTAATGATGCACCAAATGTTCTCTATAGGTGAAAGATCTGGACTGCAGGCAGGCCAATTCAGCACCTGTACTCTTCTAGTATGAAGCCATGCTGTTGTAATAGCTGCAGTATGTGATTTTGCATTGTCCTTCTGAAATAGACGTCATCTGGAGGGGAGCATATGTTGCTCTAAACCCTTTATATATCTTTCATCATTCATAGTCCCTTCCAAAACATGCAAGCTGCCCATACCGTATGCACTTATGCACCCCCATACATCAGAGATGCTGGCTTTTGAACTGAACGCTGATAACATGCTGGAAGGTCTCCCTCCTCTTTAGCCCAGAGGACATGGCGTCCGTGATTTCCCAAAAATGTCAAATTTGGACTTGTCTGACCATAGAACACTTTTCCACTTTGAAACAGTCCATTTTAAATTATCCTTGGCCCACAGGACACGACGGCGCTTCTGGACCATGTTCACATATGGCTTCCTTTTTGCATGATAGCGCTTTAGTTGGCATCTGCAGATGGCATGGCAGATTGTGTTTACCAACAGTGGTTTCTGGAAGTATTCCTGGGCCCATTTAGTAATGTCAATGACAGAATCATGCCGATGAGTGATGCAATGTCGTCTGAGGGCCCGAATACCACGGGCATCCAACAAAGGTCTTCGGCCTTGTCCCTTACGCACAGAGATTTCTCCAGTTTCTCTGACTCTTTTGATGATGTTATGCACTGTAGATGATGAGATTTGCAAAGCCTTTGCAATTTGACATTGAGGAACGATGTTTTTAAGTATTCCACAATCTTTTTACGCACTCTTTCACAGATTGGAGAGCCTCTGCCCATCTTTACTTTTTTTATTTTATTTTTTCACACACAACATCACAACATAACATCATAACATCAACTCAAAACAAACAAAACAAAACAACAGACACACACTCCACGTTCCAAAGGTCCAAGCAAAGGGGAGAGAGAGAGGGAGGCCCATCTTTACTTCTGAGAGTCTCTGCCCATTTATAGCTAATCATGTTACAGACCTGATGTCAATTAACTTAATTGGTTGCTAGATGTTCTCCCAGCTGAATCTTTTCAAAATGTATTGCTTTTCCAGCCCTTTGTTGCCCCCGTGCCAACTTTTTTGAGACCTGTAGCAGGCATCAAATTTGAAATGAGCTCATTTAGTGGATAAAAGTGTAAAATTTCTCCATTTAAACATTTGTTTTGTTCTCTATGTTCTATTGTGAATAAAATATTGGCTCATGTGATTTGAAAGTCTTTTAGTTTTCATTTTATTCAAATAAAAAAACGTCCCAACATTTCCGGAATTCTGGTTGTAAAAATACCTGCATGTAAATACATCTGTAACTAATTTCTGTAATTACATTTATACACTGAACAAAAATATAAACACAACACTTTTGTTTTTGCCCCCATTGGTCATGAGCTGAACTCAAAGATCTAAGACTTTTTCTATGTAGACAAAAGGCCTATTTCTCTCAAATATTGTTCACAAATATGTCTAAATCTGTGTTAGTGAACACTTCTCCTTTGCCGAGATAATCCATCCACCTCACAGGTGTGGCATATCAAGATGCTGATTAGACAGCATAATTATTGCACAGGTGTGCCTTAGGCTGGCCACAATAAAAGGCCACTCTAAAATGTGCAGTGTTACTGTATTGGGGGGGTTGGGGGGGGGGGGGGGGGGGGGGGGGGGGGGTCCGAAAACCAGTCAGTATCTGGTGTGACCACCATTTGCCATCTCCTTCGCATAGAGTTGATCAGGTTGTTGATTGTGGCCTGTGGAATGCTGGTCCACTCCTCTTCAATGGCTGTGCAAAGTTGCTGGATATTGGCAGGAACTGGAACACGCTGTCGTATACGCCGATCCAGAGCATCCCAAACATGCTCAATGGGTGACATGTCCGGTGAGTATGCTGGCCATGCAAGAACTGGGATGTTTTCAGCTTCCAGGAATTGTGTACAGATCCTTGCAACATGGGCCGTGCATTATCATGCTGCAACATGAGTTTATGGTCATGGATGAATGGCACAACAATGGGCCTCAGGATTTCGTCACGGTATCTCTGTGCATTCAAAATGCCATCAATAAAATGCACCTGTGTTCGTTGTCCATAACATACGCCTGCCGATACCATAACCCCACCACCACCATGGGCCACTCGATCCACAACGTTGACATCATCAAACCGCTCACCCACAAGACGCCATACACGCTGTCTGCCATCTGCCAATTATTTTTTTATGCAAACCGATTGTTGCTGCAGCAGGTTCTGGTTTCAGACGATCTTAGAGGTGAAGATGCTGGATGTGGAGGTCGTGGGCTGGTGTGGTTACACGTGGTCTGCGATTGTGAGGCCGGTTGGATGTACTGCCAAATTCTCTGAAACGCCTTTGGAGACTGCTTATGGTAGAGAAATTAACATTCAATTCACGGGCAACAGCTCTGGTGGACATTCCTGCAGTCAGCATGCCAATTGCATGCGCCCTCAAAACTTGCGACATCTGTGGCATTGTGCTGTGTGATAAAACTGCACATTTTAGAGTGGCCTTTTATTGTGGCCAGCCTAAGGCACACCTGTGCAATAATCATGCTGTCTAATCAGCATCTTGATATGCCACACCTGTGAGGTGGATGGATTATCTCGGCAAAGGAGAAGTGCTCACTAACACAGATTTAGACAGATTTGTGAACAATATTTTAGAGAAATAGGCCTTTTGTGTACATAGAAAAAGTCTTGTTTTGAGTTCCTCTGAAAATTGGGGGAAAAACAAAATTTGCTTTATAATTTTTTCTGTTAATTAATTTAGAATTTAATAAACCCCTTTTAAAATCCAAAACCTGTTAATTCCCATCCCAAAAGCAGAAAAGGTTTTCTCAATTTAAAAAAAGTGATTTAAAAGTAATTTATTTTTTTATACAGGAAAAAAGGCCACCTAATTAAATGGAATTTAAAATTTTTTTTGTGAAAAAAAAAACAAATTTAATAATGTAAAAAAAAAACAAGGCTTTAAAAAATTTAAATTGTTTGGTTTTTTAATTAAAAATTTTTTTAATTTTAATTTAAAAACAAAATTTAAATTAAAAAAATTTTTTTTTTTTTTTGGGAAAAAAATTTAGAAAAAATCAATTGGGAAATTTTTAAAAAAAAAAAAAAAAAAAAAAATTAATTTTTTTTTTTTGGAAAAAAAGGGAAAAGGGAAAAAATTTTAAAAAAAAAAAAAAAAAAGAAAACAAAAATTTCCCAATTTTTTTTTTTTTTTAAAATTTAAATTTATTTTGGGGAAAAAAAAAAAAAAAAATTTTTTTTTTTTAATTAAAAGGGAAAAAAAAAAAAATTTGTTTTCACAAAGGAAAAATAGTTTTTTAATTTTTTAAAATTAAATTTTAAATTTTCCAAAAAAGTTGCCCTTTTTTAATTTTTTTAAATAAATTTAAAATAAAAATTTTTTTGGGGAAAAAAATTTTAAAATTTATTTTTTTTAATGAAAATTCAAAAAAAAAATTTTAAAAATTTAATTTAAACATTGTTTTTCTTTTCAAGATTAAAAAATCAAAAATATTAAGACCAAATATAAATTTTCGTTTCCTTTAATTTTAAAAAAAAACTTTTTTTTTACAAAAAAAAATTGGGGAAAAAGGGTTTCCCCCCCCCAGGGTTTTTTTTTCAAAAAAAAGGCCCAAGGAGCAAAAATTTCTTTTCCTGGGAATTTTAAGGTTTAAAACTTTCCCCCCAAAGGTTTTAAGGGAAAAAAGGGTTTTGGGCGGGATTTGGGCCAAAAGTGATTTATCCCGGGTTTAAACCAAATTGGTAAATTTCTTTTCCCAAACCTTTTTTAAAGGGAAAAAGGTTTTTTTAATAAAAAAAAGGGGGAAACTGTAACGGTTTAAAAAAAACCCCAGGGTTTTTTCCATTTTTTTTTACTAAAAGGGGCAATTTAAAGGACCAAAAAAGGAAAAATTTGGGAAAATTTTGGGAAAAAATTAAAATCAAAAAAGCTTCGTTTTCTTTAAAATTTAAAAAATTTTTTTTTCCCTGAAAGAAAAATTAAATAAGCAACCTTTTAATAATAAAATTTTTAATTTTTTTCCCCCTTTTCAAAATGTTTTTTTATAAAAAAAAATTTAATTTTTTAATGAAAAAAAGGGGAAATTTTAAAAAAAAAAAAAAAAATGTTTTTCCTTTTGGAAAATTTTTTTTTTTATTTTAAAAAATTTAAATTTAAACCAAAGGAAAATTTAAACCCTTTGGGAAAAACTTTAAAAGGGAATTGTTTTTAAAAACCAAAAATTTTTTTAAAACAAAGAGTTTTAAAAAAAACTTTTTTTTTTTTTTTTTTTATTTTTAATCAAATTAAAATTTAATTTTAAAATTTAACTTTGGGTAAAATTTTTCTTTTTTGTTTTAAAAACTTGAAAATTTTAAAAATTTAAAACCTTTTTTTTTTTTTTTCTTTTAATAAAAGAAAAAAAAAAAAAAAAGGTTTAAAAACAAAAAATAAAAAAATTTTAACATTAAAGAACTTTAAAAGGTTTTTTTTTTCCCTTTTAATTTAAAATTTAATTAAATAAATTTTTTTAATAAATTTAAAATAAAACATTAAAAAACAAAAAGATTTTTTAAATTTAATTTAAAAAAGGTTATTTTTCCCCTTAAATTTAAAAAAATTTAACAAATGGGTTTTTTTCTTTTTCCCCCTTTCCCTTTTATTTTCTGCTTGGAATGTTTAGCTAGACTACAAGGTCAACACTGATTTTGCCTGTGTGGACAGATCCAAATGCTTAGCAATTTAATCAACCTGACAGTGTTGATTAATATTTATAATCTGAATACATTCTTTTTACATCAACGTTGATTTCATTTTTATGCATTTATTTTTGTAAGTTTATTTCTTTATTTGTTGATGCATAAAAAGTTATTTTGTTATCTCATCAAAGTTAATATTTAATTTGTATTTATTTTCAACAAATTAACTAAATTTTGGAATGAAAACACAGTGACTTTCATAGTTAATGTTGAGAAAATCTATTTGAACACTTTTCCAGACAGGCATGAAAACGTTTGTGTGCGGCAGCACAACAGCTGCTCTTGTTGCTAAGGTAAACAGGCAGCGCCGCTCTCTCACTTTCTTTTTTGTGTCATTACTCCTCCAAACGAGCGGAAAGGAAAGTCACTCGCCGTAGTAACAGCTCCCTGGACGGCCATCTCCATGCAGAACCTTGCCAAAAATCAGCGGTTGGTTGTTTGCCCACGCACTGAGAAAAAAAGAGCAGCACCATTTCTGAGCTCACACCAAGTGGGGGGTGTCCGGAGGTCTTATTCCTTTAGACCACTGAGATATTTGGGACGGTGGAAACAGCTTTTCTCAACCTTGAATTGGCATATACAGCATATGTTATGTTCTAAATTTTACTTCCAAAAATCAGGATGTAAAACATGAGCTTCTGAGCCTACAACAAAGTAAATCAACAAAATGGAAAGCAAACTGAGACTTTGTTTGAAACTGAGACTTTGATTGAATTGCAGAAACTGAATTGTTTTCAAAGAGGTTTCCCAAATATTTCACACGTCTGTCATTGGTCAACCAAACAGATAGCCCCACCCCGAACTTAAACCACTGGTGGAGCTGTTGCTATGTTGGACTGGTCGAGATACTCAAACAAACAGGGCAATGTTTTGATAGCAGACAGAGTCATAGTGTTTACACTTTTCAGAGGGAAACAACCTACAAATAGTTTACTTGTGTTGAGAAAAGGACCCTGGGAATCTTACATATGTCTCTGTTAGAGTTTCAGAAAATCTTAACAAGGTCTCAAACTGTGCTCAGATTTGACAAGATTCCAAAGTTTGCATTCAAAATTCAAAGATTTTAATTTTGCAACAAAATTTTTCCAAGACCAAATGATTTTATAGCTCAGTGCTCTTACCGTATGACAACAATTGTCTCACTTCAGAAATTATCAACCTTTACAACCCCGCCATCCAACCTCTCAGACAACCCAGATACTTCTGTTATTAAATAAACCAAAAAGATATTCCAGATACAATTTTATACTTGCAATTATTATTTACCATTATATTCTATAATGTTTAACAGCTCATTAATGCACCATATTCAGATACAGAATAATACAGCATACAGAATATTTGTCTTAACAATACTATATTTTTATATGTCCTGAATTAATATTTTATATTGATGCACCTGCAGTGTTCATGGAAACACGGGGGTCCCTGGTTGAAAACAAAGTCTTGTGGAAATTTAGGAAAAACACTGAAGATTAAAAAGGAGCCTCTGAATATAATGTTAAGCTAAAGTTAGCTGTCTTTTTCCCCATACCATTCCCCCAAAAATTGCTTTTGATTTTTCACATTCAAACCAATGAGTCTGGCTCAAGCCAACGCGAGAAAAAGGAATGGTAAACAGTTTAATAGTGTTCAAACTGTTAAAACTGTTCAAAAGGGAATAGAGTTAAAGACCTTTCATATTTTAATATTCAAGAAGCAATCTCACACACTTCTCTGCTTGCCAAAACTCACTGGTTATGGTTCAGAGCTCTTAATAGAGGGTAAAAGTGCAACATGATCTTTATCCATATTCAATATTGGCTGAAGTCAAACTCTCTCTATATCTGCTTTAGTTATAAGACGATCCTCGGCTCATTTTCTCAAAGATCCTTTGTGCTGTCATGAAGTGACGGGTGTCTCCAAGGTTAATTGCAAATACAATTCCCAATGATAAGAACAGGAGCAGGCAGGAGAACAAGGAATGAGCTTTTAGCCTTTTTTCCAGAGGTCACCATTCAAACCGCAGATAACGCACTAACTACGTCCTGTATGTGACAGCCTCACAATTCCCACTCTGGTTTGAGTGATTGGTGGGATTGTGGTCGAGTGTTGTGTCCATGTTCCATTCTTCAAGTCTTATCTCCAAGCATATAACTCATTACTGTGAGCTGTGCCCCACATTCATTCCCTCTAAAGACCGCACCGAATCAATTGGACATACCCAGTCAGCAGATTAGTAATCTCGAGTTTGCCAGCAAAATAACACATCAGTTTTTTTGGAGATTTCATGCTACACCAGAGTAAACAAGCACTTGGAACATGTAAGTCTGAAAGAGAGAAATGTGTTGTCAGCATTCTTGGAAATCAGCTGCCTGTGGGAAAAAAGGCTAATGTGGAAGTATAACTGCGTTTTGGAGAGTAAATTCATTATGATTTTTACAATATGCTAAGAAAAACTCAACTAATACAATGCTGTGAGTGGTTGCTTTGCTGTGTGGTAGTTAGGGTGCTCTTGGAGGTTCCTTACAGGCTAAACGATCCCATTCACAAGTGTAACATAATCTGGTCTCTATATACAGTATGTCTCTTTAAAGACAGATCTTTACTATATAGGCCTCTCCTTTAAGGTGTGTTCACACCTTTTTAACAAAAATATTGGAAGAGGTCCCTCATATATATATATATATATATATATATATATTTTTTAACCAATTTTACCATCTGCCAAGTGATTATTATTATTATTTAATTGTTTTTCAAAAAGTAATAGCAGTCCTTAACAAGCCACATAGTTTGAGTTGCAGAATATGTTACATGAATAAGTTGTTTAATTCTAGCTTTAGTGGTTTATTCAAATCCCAAGTATGAGCAGTAATACTAGTGATGCTTGCTTAAGCAAATACCACTAATGCATTTTGTGGTTGGTGTAAACACAGAAATTGTGATAATGTTTTTTTGATGCATCAAAAGGTGGCATTCTCTCATCTGCATTTAAATGACTCCATGAAATGACTTGGCAACAATCTATAGTATTTTGAGTGCAAGAGCCAAAATAGAGCACTAAATTTAATCTTTCAAAATGTTATACTGTGCAATTTGAAGGTGGAAAAAAGGAAACTTTGAGTTGCATTTAATCAGGCCATTTCACAGCATGACGCATATTTGAAAATTTCCCTACAGCTCAAACTAATGACCCCCAGTCTCTCAATATTTGACTGGCTTAAGGAAGCACGTGCTGTTGACTGCAGTGTAAATATATAGATATTGATATATAGATTATTTTTGAAAGAATTCTGCACAAAATACCAGGAATTGGTTAAAGTGGTCTCACTTTATATTAGGTGGCCTTAACTACTATGTACCTGTATAAAAAATAAGTATGTACTTATATAATCTACTTATTGTGTTAATATTGTATTGCAAAACACTTTTGCTGCTATTGAGGTGGGATACGGGTAAGGTTAGGGGCAGGTTTGATGGTATGGGTAGGTT
The DNA here is from genome assembly GCA_023376895.1 of Aspiorhynchus laticeps. NCBI lineage: Eukaryota > Metazoa > Chordata > Actinopteri > Cypriniformes > Cyprinidae > Aspiorhynchus > Aspiorhynchus laticeps. The sequence continues at coordinate 3,343 of JALXFT010001389.1, read as the reverse complement.
AAAGAGTGGGTTTAGGTGTAAGGGATGGGTCTACAATTACAATACAATATAAAAATTATAAACGCAACACTTTTGTTTTTGCCCCCATTTTTCATGAGCTGAACTCAAAGATCTAAGACTTTTTCTATGTACACAAAATGCCTATTTCTCTCAAATATTGTTCACAAATCTGTCTAAATCTGTGTTAGTGAGCACTTCTCCTTTGCCGAGATAATCCATCCACCTCACAGGTGTGGCATATCAAGATGCTGATTAGAGAGCATGATTATTGCACAGGTGTGCCTAAGGCTGGCCACAATAAAAGGCCACTCTAAAATGTGCAGTTTTATCACACAGCACAATGCCACAGATGTCGCAAGTTTTGAGGGAGCATGCAATTGGCATGCTGACTGCAGGAATGTCCACCAGAGCTGTTGCCCGTGAATTGAATGTTAATTTCTCTACCATAAGCAGTCTCCAAAGGCATTTCAGAGAATTTGGCAGTACATCCAACCGGCCTCACAATCGCAGACCACGTGTAACCACACCAGCCCACGACCTCCACATCCAGCATCTTCACCTCCAAGATCGTCTGAGACCAGACACCTGCTGCAGCACACATTCTCTATTGGAGACAGGTCGGGACTGCAGGCAGGCCAGTCAAGTACCCGTACCCTCTTCCTCCGCAGCCAGGACTTTGTAATGTGTGCAGAATGTGGTTTTGCATTGTCTTGTTGAAATATGCATGGACGTCCCTGGAAAAGATTTGTGCTCCAAAATCTCTATGTACTTTTCAGCATTAATGGTGCCATCACAGAAGTGCAAGTTACCTTTGCCAAGGGCACTGACACAACCCCATACCATGACAGACCCTGGCTTTTGGACTTGTTGCTGGTAACAGTCTGGATGATCCTTTTCTTCTTTGGTCCGGAGCACACGGCGTCCATTCCTCCCAAAAAATACCTGAAATACTGATTCATCTGACCACAGTACACGTTTCCACTGTGTGATGGTCCATCCCAGATGCCTCCGAGCCCAGAGAAGTCGACGGCGCTTCTGGACACTGTTAACATAGGGCTTCCTTTTGGCACAGTACAGTTTTAACTGGCATTTGTGGATGTAACTATGTATTGTGGTACTTAAGGTTTGCCAAAGTAGTCCTGAGCCCATGTGGTGATATCGCTTATAGATGAATGAGGAATCTTGATGCAGTGCCGCCTGAGAGATCGGAGATCACGGTTGTTCAGCTTAGGCTTGCGCCCTTGTCCTTTACGCTCTGAAATTCCTCCAGATTCCTTGAATCTTTTAATTATGTTATGCACTGTTGAAGGTGAAATATCCAAATCTCTTCCTATCTTTCTTTGAGGAACATTGTTTTTAAACATTTCAATAATTTTCTCACATATTTGTTGGCAAACTGGCGATCCTCAGCCCATCTTTGCTCCTAAAGGACTAGACCTTTCTTGGATGCTGCTTTTGTACCAAATCATAATTACAATCAACTGTTGACATCAACTGTTTCAAAACACATCATTATTTAACCAATTTACCTCATTACTAGCCCTAAATTGCTCCTGTCCCAACTTTTTTTGAAATGTGTTGCAGGTCTGAATGACAGGAAAGGATGTATATTTACAAATGACATGAAGTTGACCAGACAAAACATGAAATATTTTGTGTTCATATTGTCTGCAATGAAATACAAGTCAAAGTAAATTTAGAAATCACTACTTTCTTTTTTTATTTGCGTTTTCTATACTGTCCCAACTTTTTCTGATTTGGGGTTGTACAAATAGAAGACCAGATCCTTTTTTTTAGAAATACACATTTATATATAACTACAAATCTATATAGAATATAAATAACTACAACATCTGGCCCCATACTCGCTAGCTTGCTAATTGTTTGCTTGCTAAATGCTAGCTTTTTAAATGTTAGCCTAGACTGATGGTGTGTTCAATTAATGTAGGAAAATAAAAAAAATCATATTCATGAGTTGAATGCGTATGATCGCCACCGCAAAGTCATAATTATGAACGGAGACTTTTCTTAAAGTTTCTGCGTTGGGGGGTGAGTCAGATGCAATGGACGCAGGGTCTCTTTTGTCGGTAAATTTGTTGAAATGGATAAAATGATTTTTGTCATTTTCAATAAACATTATGTAAGCTGAATCTACAAAATACGATACTATTATACATTTGCAATACAGACAGTGACATGTAACATGACATCTTTAACACCAATGAACGAAGTAACTGATGATTTTTTTCTTAATGATTACATTTACAGCACCTTCATAAATTCACGAGTTCACACTTACATATAATAAATAGAATAAAGTTTAAGCGTATTTGGCGTGCTGTCCGAGGGGAGGGCTCCGAGCTTGGAATTTTGGCCCGAACCCAGAGTACCCCCCCCCTACAGATTAGGACAGGAATAGTTGTAAGTGCGGAGAAGGGGTGGCGGAGGGATGCCGGAAAACTGCCAATGAACAGAGGTAAGTCTGCTGTGTATATATACACACCTCTTATCTTGTTAACTGGGTTGATTACTGATTGTGCTCCTCTTGTGTTAATTAGGTTAATTATCTGAACGTGCTCCTCCCGAACTTTGTTAATAAAACATCATTTGAATAAAAACATAAAAAACAAAAACTACGGTGGCCGAGAGAGCTCAACATGCTGCAAATAGGAAAAAAACACCCGCAAATTAAGAAAATAACTTTGTCAATTTTACAACACACTCGCTGCAAATGCTCACAACACAACCAAATAAAGAAACACACTGCAAATAGAAAATACACCTGCAAATAAAAAAATAAAATAAAAAAAACTTCAATTTGACAACAGGCGCGCTGCAAATAGTCACAACACAACCAAACAAAGAACCCTTTATTTGGTTGTGTTGTGAGCATTTGCAGTGCGTTTCTTTATTTGTTTGTGTTGTGAGCATTTGCAACACCTGCTGTCAAATTGATGAAGATGTTTTCTTGATTTGCTGGTGCTTTTTCTATTTGCATGTGTTTTCTGAAGTTGCTGCTCTCTCGGCCACTGTAAAAAAACACACTGATTCACATTTGTCATTTTGTAGAATTAGAGTTTATTGAACACACCTGACTTCATAATTACTTCACAACTCGTAAATAAAAACTTCCCTGAGGACTTGAATGCACCATAATTTTGCTTATCTGTAACCAATTGTAATGTTGTATATACTGTAATTAAAATGTTGTCTACTTATTGTTGATATCATGTTTATTGCCCAAAATCACACATATCTAAGTGTACAAGGCCTGGGCTAACAGCTCATAGCAGTTTAACCTCTAACTAGCAACTTCAATCAGTCTTCCAGATGCATTTCCAGA